>CAFUXE010000743.1:116173-158545 GCA_903364295.1 Serranus cabrilla
GCCATGACGCCTCTGACTGTCCACGAAGCAGCTCACCGCATGGCTTCCTGAGCTGGAGGGAGAGCAACAAGGACATGAAGTAAATATCTGATACAGTTCAACAAAAAATACATTTACATTTGCTTTTTTCTGTTCTACAATCATGATTTAAGCAAAGCCTGGGCCTTAAAAGGTGTTTCTTGGAAACCTTGAAGAAACAGAAATCTATGTACTTCTGTTTCTGAATCTAGATTGTTTTGCCGTGAGCTGCAGAGTGTTGGTTATATCGTCTTCTTAAAACTAAATAAAAAGTCAAATCATGTTTACAGTGAAAGTGATTTATTGTACAAAGACGTTGTCAGACTGTGCATGAAGCCTGCATCCCATTTATAAACTTATTCCCCTCTGAAATAAATTCCTTACAGAACAAAAAGTTTAACACTGAGAAAATCATTGTATGTTTTACATGTTTTAGCAGCAACAGCAGCAGTTATATTTGGAATATGCAACTTTAACTAGTAGTTAACAGCAGCAGTGATGTGGATTATCAACAACTAGGAAAATTGTGTCACTTAAGAAAACTAAACAAAAGAAAACTTGAGAAAAATGTAAATATTTGAGTCGTGACGTCCAGTGAGAGAAGGAATTTTAGAGTAAAAAACTACAAAAACTACAAAAAGTTAATCACCTAAAGCCATATTATATAATTTTGTCTTCCTACACAACACAAACGACATCAACAACCATGTCTCTTCAGACCTATAACTCCACTAATCTAATCCAATGAATAAAATACAAACTGTAATCCTCTTCAAAGGGAGCAGCACATAATGTGAGACATGAGGGGGGAGACAGTAATGTGACTCACATGCTCTTCTTCCACCACTGTATCTGTTTTCCTGTCTCACTCTGTCCCTCTGTGTCTGATAATGACAGAAACTGAGGCATGTTGCTGCTGAGCGGAGAGATTAGTCGAATCACACACATAGTTTCCTGCTGAAGTCACATGTGTACACACACACACACTCACACTCACACTCTTGCAACACGAGGGGCGGCTCCTACACACCTTGAGCAAGCTCAGCTTTGAAGCGTTTTTCTTTTGTAAATGCTATTTAAAAAATGCTCATAAATCAACGGATTGTGAAAACACGGAGCTTGCAGTGGAGCCAAACCTCAGTTTACAAAGCTCGTCTTATCAGCAGTGAACTCTGAGGGGAAACTTGTGCTCAGTAATAACAATCCACAGCTAATAAAGGGCTCAAGAGCTCAAAGCTAAGAAATATTTGATTACTTTTATTGGACACGTATTGGCCTTGTGACATGATGAGATCCTGTCATACGCTGCCTCAGGCTATTTTGACAGGCAGAGGTTGCTCCAAAATGTAACAATTGCTAGTTGAAAAAAAAATATACTGTGCTCGAACAATGAGTATCTCGTGAGGACAGCTCTGTTTTCAGCAAGTTTTTTACACAAATTAGTGCTTTACATTATTTTGAAATATACAGTTACAGTCAATAGTTTGGACACGTTTTCTCATTCACAAGCCAGAATGTTTTATATTTCAGATTCTTCAAAGTAAGCTTTAACCTTTTGTTTTGATGTTCTCAAACACATTAAGAAGGAAAGAAACTCCACAAATTAACTCTTAAATAGGAACATCTGGTTAAAAAAGCATGCTACACTAAATATATAAAAATATGAATACAAATTCAAGTAAATATTAGGATATGGATAAATAGGAATGAAATGGAAATATAGACTAAATTTGAAGAATATAAATATATGTACAATTAAAATAAATAGAAAAATGGAAATATAGATATCATTTAAAGAAAATAGAGATATTAATTAATATGTATATATGCAACAGCAGTGTGACAAATTGAATTATTGCATGTGATTTCCATAGAAAGTCCATATTGCACAGATAATTATTGTCAATAAAGATGAGAAAGAGATTAAATGGCTGACACCTTATTTCCATCATCATTTCCTTTTTTTTCTCAGTTTGCAGCCTTTTAATTAAATAATGAATTCTTGACCAGTTCAGACCAATAAAACCACACTACATAATGCAATCACTAGATGACTTTTACTTATGCACTTTCATGAATATTACCTGCATAATATTTTACATTTAATAGCTACTGTGTTCACATTCAAAGGAGTAGAAAAGGAGAAAACTGGTGGTGCAATGGGAACATTTTGGCCTTCTTAAACTTAATCTACTGTCCCAGGCCATCCAAAACAAAATTAAATCAGTTCAAATTACTTTTTGACCCCAGCTGAGCAGCAACCCAGACAGTTTCAAAAGAAATCGGAAGTCTTCTGGATGAAGAGGCAGGATATTACAGCAGTTAAAACAGGATATTACAAATGACCGTCGTAATTTTAATCAGTCATCAGTGAGTCACATCCAGGCGGAGCTTTGCCTGAAAAATGACTGAAAGAGTGTGATTTTAAATGCACAATCAGGACTAGAAATCTTTCTTTCAGCTCTAATATTCATGACGCACACACAGACACAGAGCCAGCAGCAGCCAACACAACAAATAACTTCCACTGCCAAGTCTGCTGCTGCGAAACAGACTCAATCCTGATGGATCCATTCACAGAGCATATTTACAGAGAATTATTTTCCCATCCTGTTCTTATCCACTATTAGATTAATCCATAAAAAGCACATCGCACACAGCTTCACCCCTTTATAGCAGCTTTATTAACTGGCTCATCATTTTACAGCCAGTAAACATGATTTAGCAACATGACTCTCTTTTTCTTTACCAGTTGTGCATTAGCTTAATAAAGATCTGTGATTAGGTGTGATTAGGCCAGCAGCGCCTGTCAGGATTACTCCTGATACAGCGACCGCAGGGATAATATCATCGTGGATTACCTCGCCGGTTGATGCTAACAGGCACTGAGGGGAAATCTCGCCACATCTACAGAACGT
The DNA here is from genome assembly GCA_903364295.1 of Serranus cabrilla. Classification (NCBI taxonomy): domain Eukaryota; kingdom Metazoa; phylum Chordata; class Actinopteri; order Perciformes; family Serranidae; genus Serranus; species Serranus cabrilla. The sequence continues at coordinate 119,110 of CAFUXE010000743.1, forward strand.
CCATTAGCCAAATGAAACAAAATACTACAACCTCTCTGAAGCCCATTCGCAGCTCGGAGTAACATAACAAGAAGTGGCAGCCCTGTTCGTTAACCTGTGACCTGCTAATTCAGCTGGCTGGAAGAGGACAGCGTTTCCTCCATTTCTACCTAATCCTTGTGTTGAGTAACTCTGCCTGCTTTTACTGAATAATAAGTAGAGCCCGACTGACATGAGACGTTTGGGTCTAGGAAATAAACCCGCTTAGCCTGCACGCATTATAAGATTAGTTGAAATTATTATTTTAGAGATATTACAAGAGGTAAGCCTGTGGATTGTTTCTTTTTCTCCACCATGACTTTCCAGCAGCATGGACGTGGATTTGACGGCATTTTACGATATGCAACTGTTGGGAAAACTTGCTGAAATTGATAAGATCAGCGGCATACGATTACAATTGGATAACACAATATGGAAGCTCTTCAAGGTTTTTGGACATTAATGTTAGTTGGTCAGAAATCTACTTTTACTTGCCCCTATAGTAGAGTCAAACACGTTATGCAAATACACACTTTAGATTGGAAATCTTCACTTCCAGCATTTACGTACATTTATTTACTGTTTAAACTGTCTTTATAACGCCTAACCAGGAAGTTTTTGCCCTAAACCTAGCTCAGTGGTTTTGAAGCATTAATTCAATGAAACTGCGGCCTTTTTTACAACAGCGAACCATGTATGTATCCACCAATATCGGCCAATGATATATGATATATCTCTTACAAATAACTTGACAAATAAGAATCAGATATCAATCAAATTAAAGACTTTTTGCCCAGAACAGAACAGCCATACTTCAGGGTTTTAATCAAACAGTCTTCACTCACATCATCCACAGTAGTTGTGAGATTTTATCTGCTGCTCTGAACGCTTCATTTCATAATCTGTCACAGTGATGCACTTCATAGAAGAAGTCTGGAGTCAGTTTGTTCAATCCTGCTGCAACTTTTCTCCAGTTCTGGGAATAATAACTTAAAGCAAACAACTTTCTCTACCTGCTCAGCAGCAAATATAATTCTTCTAAGCCTTTATTCGGGAAGTATTGCTTGTCACTGAAATGGCTGGGGAAATTCAGAGCTGAAGTCACTGCAGCAAACAGACAAAAGTTAATTTCCTGCCTTCCTTCTGCAACATTTCCCCTGGTTGTTTTCCTTCCACTTGTTCACATGTATGCTGCAAAAGTTCTTAGGTAAATCACAAACCAGTTTGACTGCTGTGGATTCAAATAGTCACTCAAACTGAAAACCTTACACAAAAAAAAAACATATTTATTCAAAACCAACAGTTTTTTTCCACATTACAGCTTACACGTTAAGATGATTCCATAGTGAATTAAACTGTGCACGTCCCTAAACAACACACATACTGACTGAGACTTTCCTGTTCCTCTTATTCTTCATTTTGAAAAGGCATTTAGAAGGTTAAGTACCTGGAGGCTCTTGTCTCTTTCACTTATCCCTGCCTGGATTAAGCTCCAGCATCAGCGCTGCTATTTAGTAGACGGCACAAATCTTCTCAGAGTCCAATCAGCAAAATCAGAGGAAGCACCTTAATTTGATGTGATGGTAATAAGACTTACAGCGGGCTGCGGGCTGGAGAGTAAAACCATCCCGAGCTACGAGAAGTGATGGCAGTGTCTGGGCTGAAGACACGATGGGACAGCAGAAGAAGAAGAAGTGTGTGGGACTATTTGAACTCATATGAGGTGGAAAAATCTGCCATTGTCAGCACATGCAGGAAACACACCCTCCCATTTTCTCACACCTCAGCAAAAGAGAAAGCAGCACTTTGGAAAGAGTTTATCGAACGTTAAACGGATGAAATGTTTTCCACTGAAACACGGAGAAGTATGGAAAGCCGTTAGACATCAGTTTCTCCCACTGGTGAAGCCAAAATACTCACTATAGCTAAGTGTGTCTCTTGACTAGTTACACACATTTCCTTCAACTAGATAACTTAAAACGTTCACTAGTTGAAGTGAGGCTCAAAATGTTAACTAGTTAACTAGACCAAAATGCTCACTACTTACACAAGTTGAACAAATTGCTAATGAGGAGGTGAATTGGGTCTTCCTATTGGCTCTCCAGTTGCAAATAAAAAATACCAACCAATCAGGACTCAGGAATTTGGCATGATTCAAGTTGCAAGATGCACACTCATGAGCATGTTGGCTTGATAAACTACTAGTTAACTTGTGGCTGCACATTGCAGCTTACATGTTAACTATTCAAGGCAAAAAATGCTGACTAGTCAACAAGCTTGAGTCTATTTTGGTTTTACTAGTTCACTTGTGAGGTTCAAAATGTTCATACAGGCAAATGTGCCAACTAGTTACTCTAGTTTGGGATGTTTTGGCCTTACTAGTTAACCACAGTTTCTCTCACTAGTTAACTAGCCAAGGCTAAATATGTTTACTTACTTAGGAACTGCATCTAGTTAACTAGTGGCAGTATGTTGCAGTTTATATGTTAACTAGTCAAGGAAGTAAATGCTGACTTGTTAAGGCTTTACTAGTTAACTAGTGGTGCTCAAAATGTTCCCCAATTACACTAGTTGGGGATGTTTTTACTTTATTGGTTAACTCGTTAAACACACTTCATTTCACTAGTTAACTACTCAAAAATAAAATGCTTGTACTAGTTAACAAGGGACTTTTTTTGCCTCCCTATAGGGCGGCAAAACATGTCCATTAGTATCACTACTGAGAGACATTTTGACTTCACTAGTTGAAGAAAATGTGTGTAACTAGTCAACTGGTGAAGTGAAGACAGTCTGACTAGTTAAACAGAGAGCATCTTGGCCTATTCTAGTTCACTAGTGGAGGAAACTGATGTCAAGGATATGGAATAAATGCTCCAACAGCTTTCCAAAGAGAAGTGAGGCAGCAGAGACAAACTGCTCTGAATCTGGACTCACATGACGCTTGTTAGCAGAGTTCAGACGTTTTCAGTCCAGAGCCAGCCGGCCCGTTTTCATCAGAGAGAGCACATTTCGCTCCCATTATTGAGTTATTTAAAGAAAAGGGAAATGAGGTTATCGGGCTCTGTTGAAATGTTCACATGGTGTCATTATAGAACAGCCAAGAGGTCAATGTTTCAGAAACAAAGCTATGATTTAACTCAAGGTTATTCCAAAACATTGACTGTTTTTATTGGAGCCTCTTTCTACCAAAAAAGCTGGAAAAACATGTTGCCTGTAACTTGCCAATGCTTTGAGAAGCAAAAACACTATTCATCTAATCATACAGAAACTAACCATAAGTGAGAGATGTGTGATGTGATTTTGGTTGAACTGAACCTTTTGAAATTTGAAACTGATGTCACAATTTGTAACATCTGTTAATAGCAAAGCCTCACGAGTAATACACCGTGACTTTCTCACATAGTCACAGCAAATATAGGTCCTCGTATCCCTAAAAAGCCTGGATTCAGCACAGGCTGTCCCAGTTATGCACCTCTCACCACGACTTCCCTCGAAACTGGACTCCCCAGAGGACGTTCCCTGAAACTGTCAGTAACCACGATCTGTCACACTTCAACAAGAACCACAGCCAGCTGCAGCTTAATGTGGGCATCTTGAGAGGAGAGAGATACCTGAGAGAGCGACACAAATCCATTTAGGCATTACATCACCTCCCTCACTTAGAGTAAATCCTGCACGTTCACCCGCGCATCACAGCCACTTCAGGTGTGATTTCTGGCACTCAAACAGTTTGACAATTTATCCATTCCAGTTTTATTAAAGAATTTTTTTTGAGTTGTAATTATCAATTAATAGTGATTTTGCTTGCACTGACTAAATAGCAATAAATGCCCATTAGATCAACTTTTAATTGCTTATTTTTCAAAATAAAAGTCCAGAAAGAAGATGCATCCAATTCACAGCATCAAAAAGCAGCAAATCCTCACATTACACACGCAAATGTCTGGTATTTCTACCTGATAAAGAATTATCACATTTCTGTAAACTTACTCATCACTTTAGTAGTTAAGCAACTAAAGAATTGCATGGTGGTTTGAAGGTTTGGTAAGCATGTTAAGGCAGGTAAGTGACTGCACACCTAACAGAAAAATCAGCGCACCTTTCTTTCACCACTATAAAAAGCAGCTCTACTGTGATTTATAGGCCTACTCCAAATTCAAACCACAAATCTTTATCTTGCATCTTCAAACCTCTAATGAAGGCAGGTTATTTCTCACGCTCATTGTCATTTAATTACATTGAGAAAGGTAAACTGACCTGTCACCTGCTTTGTGCTGCACCCTGACAGGTTCATGTTACTGCTGACAGCTAATCAACTTAACAAAAAAACATAACATTGTTGTGTGCTGCTTAACAGCAACTTTATGGTAAAAAGAAAAAATCCCTAGAGAGTATAAATACACCTCTGTCAGGCTTTATTTTCAGGTTTTTTTTTACTTTAGCTAGTATTCCTACAGGGATTACTAGTTAACTTTACAGTTCCTGGTTGTTTTACCCCATTTTTTAAAACTTAACTGGCTATGAGGATACTTTTTTGCATTTTCAGTTAAGATTTAAAAGCCTTACATTTAAGTTAAATTCACGTTTGTAGCCCTAACATAAAGCTACAGCTCTTTTCTGGGTGTGTGTCTTGATTTACAGGAGCTAATCTGCCGCTAACGTTAGCTAGCTAATTAGCTTCCCTGCTAAACATTCCTCGGTGTCCCAAACAAACAGAGCCGCAGTCCGCACCTTAACCTACCTTCCTGTCTTCTGGCGTGGGACACTCCGAGGAAGAAAAATGGGGGAAACACGCTCCAAATGCTCCCAAGTCAGGATACAATCCCCGTAAACTTTCCCGTCCACTGACCGCCGAGTGAAACTGCTTGTTTGACTTGTCAGGTTAGTCAGATAGCGGCGCTCCCGTGTCTCCTGGCCGGTGTAATCCACAGCAGTGCTCGCTCCCGTGGACTCACGCCTGCCCTGACAACTTTGGCAACTACCTTTCGAGCGAAGATCGTCTATGAAAAAGATGTATCACTCTACATTCTTTTGGTTCGTATATACATTAACCATTTTTAGGGAAGCTAGTTTGCAAGCTACCAATTAATTCACACTAAAGAAGTTGAACTACAGTAAAGCTACCCTAGAGAGAAATCTAGTTGGGTCAACTAAAGCTGAGTTGAAAAATTAGTTCAAACTACTTAGTAAAACAATGATAAAAGTGACATCCATGTGTTTACTTTAATTGCCCTTTCTTACCATTTAGAAAAAAATATTTTCAGATATAAAAATATAGGTTTTCTTTTACTTACAAACCACCATTTTTTGTTCTGTTATTCATCCTTGTTTGTACTGATTTTTTTTTATATTAAATTTTCTGCCCAACTTGACATCACATGATGTTATCTTAACATTTTCATTAGCTCGTTAAGAGCGGCTCTGACAGACAGAGTGAGACCTCTTGTCTAATTTCTTACTCTCTGATCAGTCCTCAACTGTTACGGGACGCAAACGGGGATTCAGCGCCACCCGGCGGTTATAAACCGAATTTACAGACCACTGTAGGACGGTTCAATCACTTATTTATTTTATTTTATTAAACATAATACATCTATGAGAACTTTCCAAATGTTTGCTTTACAGTTTTTGTCCATTCATGAGTTCTAAGAATGTAAATGTAGTGATTATAACTTTTAATCAGCCCCAGTTTTTTAGCATCATAAATAAATAATTGTTTGAAAACTTTAACCCAAGCTCAAACATTGGGTGTCCAATGAGAGTCACAGTATGTTTAATGTTGCTTCCACTTGCTTGATGTTCGATGTTGCTTGATAATTTAAATGTCACTTTTTATTTATTTATTAAATTTTATTTCTTTGTTGACTTTAACAAAAAAATTCATATTTAAACTACAATTTGTTACTTTACGGAGGGTTTTGTACCAAACTAGCTATTTCCTGTCCAGGAACAAAGCAACACAAGGTCAGTCCGCTGCGCAAAAATTGTCGAGAAAAAAATGTATAGAAATTACATTGACATTTTTGTACCACATAAAAAATCAAAAACATTAAAATATTGCTTGTAATACTTAAAAAATAAACACAAAAAAAACTACAACTGGCACAGACTGCAGGTGTACAGTGGGAATTGCACGACATGTGAAATGTTTCTCAATCAAAGGCTACATGAAAGAATTTTCTCTTGTAACTGAGGAAGAGACCTCAGATCATTTACTGTTACTAAAATGAATAAAAACTCCATAAATCATTATGGGTTAAGTCACTATTAACAAAACCTGAGGAGATCAACTTGTTTAAATATAAAAGTTTCATTATTGTATTTCTATTACCAAGTAATCCTCGAGAATGTAACTACAATCTGACTGCACATTTTGTTATCTAATCTAATCTGGGTTTATTATCGTTATTTATTTTTTGTAATCTGATTTTGTGACCCTGATTCCATGTAATCCACTAATACCCAACCCTGCTCCAGAACGGAAATGTTTACAAATGGTTTAACGTGAATGAAAGTTCCTAGTAGTTGAAATAGATAGGATAGTAATAGATCAAAGTAGTTAAATAAAGGATACAGAGAAATATAATAGTTTTTTTAAGATTAACAGCATCAGATTTCAGAAAATCCACTCATAAACTTCAGCACTTAAAGGCTGAAAGGAGCTAAACAAATGCAAAGAGAAGCACGTGTTTTCTCATAATTATTTAATCACACATACATTTACATCATGCAATCAATCCAAAACTGTGATCTCATGAACTTCCCATCTCCGTCCATATCAGAGCCCTGCTATTTGTGCCCCAGTTCTCCAGGAATGATCCAGTACCTTGTCCACTGATGGATCCTCAAAACTGTCCTTTAAAAATTGACCAACTATTACACAGTAATAAAAAAAGTGGCTACACTTTAATTTAGAATCATTGCAAAAATCCAATTGAGGTAAACACCTGTTTGTATTCTTTGCTGTTTTTATTAACAATTTTCCCCATTTCATATCCAGTTTTGGTGGAAGGTCAAAGGATAAACATTTTGAGGTCCATGCTGCAAAGTCTCAACTAATCTAGAAGATTACACAGAGGGAATAAACCATCTCGATAGACACCAAACACTGTCCTGTCATAGATACGCGGCAGCTTGTACAAAGCAATTATTACTCCTTAAATTATTTGCCAGTTCCATTTACAGGGCTTTGGAAACGTCTCCCTCCTCCAGTCAAAAACAGCCACATAATGGAGTGTTTCTTATTTTTTCTGAGTGCAGGTATTGTGAAGAAGTGCCATTTTTTAACCCAACTTTCCTGTTACAAGATGACCAGTTTTAGTCATTTCTTGAGCAAGAAAGCTGAAATCCTTTCCCCCTTTTTTTCCAAGCTAGATTTGTTCCACTAGTCTCGGCCAAAAGCGTAGAAAGTTTCTTTAATCTGCATTTCTAAAAACTTTTATTTTGATTCTAATTTAAGTATCTACTAATGCACAGGACAGGGAGTTCACTGTCTGGTACCAAAGTAGACTTTTTCCTTAGAATATGGTCCAGAAAAAATGTTTTATCAGCTGATTTAAGAAGACCTTTTGAGAAAATACGCTAAAAACCAAAACTAGCGAAACGGAAGCTAACACGGAAGAGGGGCAGGATTTTTAACTCCATATGGCAGGATGACCGCTGCAAGCACACCCTGATCACACCCGCCAGTCGACTGATATACAGTGTATTTTACAGTATATTGCACTTGCACAAGATGTTAGTGTTCTCACGCTGGGGTTACAATCACAACAAGCTCTTTGCCAATGCAGTGGGGCTTCACAGGGTTTAAAAAAAACAAAAACAAGCTGTGATGGGAATTAAAAACACAACAAAAGACAATAAAACACAAAATAAATCCTACACCCCCTGACTAGATTTAGTTAAAAACCCTCCTACAGATGATGACAGAAGATTGTTGTGCAATTTTACGACCCTGCTCTCCTGACTGGCTGATCAGCGGCAAGGGTCTGACGCATCGACTGACACCCCCGCCCACCACACCCCTTCAAAATATGCATCTATACGCTCTATGGAAACAATGAAAGAGATACAGTACAATAAACCCAGCATTGCTTTTTCTGCAAATTTACAACCTAATACGGGACAGTCACAGGTCCTAAATGTCTAAGAAAAAAAAGTGTGAGGGGAGAAAAACAACAGAGGCGAGGCACCCTTGAAAAGAAAAGATACGGCAGGAAACAGTTACAGCTAAAAATAAAAAAAAAAAAGGTCCTGGAGATGAGTGACCCAGCTAGGACAGGACAAGCTTTGTGTGTGCTATCTCAGACTATGTGCTCCAATGTGCAGAGAGATATAAATAGCGCCCATGAACACAGCATTATTAACCACTGAGAGAAGTAAAAACAGTACATTTAGCTACTTAGCATAGGCTATGCTAAAAAGGTGGAAGTTTGTTGTGTTAACCGGATCATTCTCTTCCTTCCTTCTACATTCTTTACATCCTTCTCATGAAGTCACCAATAACGAGTATAGGTTTTATTTTAACTTAATGATAAAAACAATTGGCCTCCACAGGTATTTAGTTAAATACATCTACAGTACACTGTCGCACGTCGTGGCTTTTTATTTTTTTATCCTTCTTTTTAGCCGTTCCCCTTGCTCTCTCTCTTTCTTTCTCTCGCTCTCTCCGGGGGAAGCATGTGCAGTAGTGCCAATTTTACATCTGTACAAGACCGGACAGAACAGTAGTGCTCGACGCCAACTAGTCAATTCAAAACCATACAGTTTTTTTGTAGTTTTTTCCCTTAAAGTAGCATGTAAAATCTATTCAGAGAAAAGTGTGGTTAACAACCAATAATAGTAATGATGAAATGTACAGAGGTTAGCCTATAGGGTCAAGCTATTTCTCGTGATAGGTTCTCTTTGTTTTTTGTCTTTTTTTTGTGTGTTTGTTTTTATTTTTTCGGCTCTTGCTACCCTTTTACATTCAGCATGGCACAGTGCAGAACTACTCGCACGACGACGACGGATGACGACAGACTGTGCAAAACAAAAACGAAACCGAAGCTCTACACATTTTGAGGTGTTGGCTGGTTTCGCTCGCCGAGGCTGCGCTCCAGACTGCGTTTGGTTCGGTGGATAACAATATTATCTTGCCTTTTTGTAAATTAATCTTTTTTTTTTATTATATCCAGTACGAGAAAAAGAGATAAGTCATGATGAGAATTAGGGGGGAGTGGGGGGAGTGGGTGGAGGTGAGGGGGCTTGGAGCTGTACAGGCCAGGAATATTTATATATATATATTTATAATTCAGAAACTCCTTCGTGGCTCCAAAGCAGCGACGAGGAGCCTGTTCGCTGTAATGGAATGACAGGTTGTCGGGGTGGGCGGGGGGTGATATTGGCTTCTTCTGTGGTGTCGTCCTTCTGTCCCGCTGCTCTTCAGCTGCAGATGAACAGAGACAGAAGATGCTGTTAGTGAATCAAGACGTGTCAAACTAGTTTCAGTTTACGCCAAATAAGAAGGTGCTTTTGTGTTTATGTGGCTACTGAGTCACAATCAAGGAAAATTTGGATTATCAAAAAGTAAAATAGAAGCTGGATTCCAGATTGATTGAAGAAAATATTTGATTTTCTATTTGACATAAACATTCACATGATTATAGTGGTAATAGTATGATCAGTGTAGAAGAATTTATTGTATTTTTCTCAATTTCTGTGTTGATTTTTGTCCCATTTATTGTTTCGAAATAATCTCTTTATATATTTATTTTTATATTTAAGATGCATTCTTTCTAATGACCAGCAAGGGGTGACTTCACTGGTTGGAAAAACAAGTCTATGAAAACTTTACCCTAACCTACCTTAAATTAGCCTATACTCATTCTGTAAATTATGGACCCATTTAATGTGAAAAAGATGATAAAGTATCATGGCATCTGCTATAAACTTGTTTGTTCAGCATTCAATTTGTTTGAAGCCTGTTTTTCCCTAGCCAGAATTAGCAATTACCCAATTAATATGACATGTAAACTAAAAACATGTAACTGAACAGAGGGAAGCTATGTGTGGTTTTATTATATCTTCAGAGACGTCTTGTAAGATTTTATGAGGCGGCCTTAATTGGATGGATTAGATGCAGACAAAAGAAAAGAAGAGAAATAAAGATGATGATCTAACAAGTCTTCAAACCAGAGCAGCACTGGGGACATTAATGAAGACAAATCATACATCTTACAGACACCTAGAATATTAAATGCTTCTAGATGAAGCGTCATGGTTCTCTGCTGTCACCAGAATTGTCATTTTAATGTTTCCACACTTCGTCTCGTCATCTCGCTGTTAATGAACAGTGTTTTTCTTACTTCTTGTCTGGCTTGCTGCCAGCGCTGCCTCCTCCCCTGATGGACACCGTCTGGCTGTTCTGGTAGAAGCCTCCTCCGCTGCGGTTGATGTTGGGGTGGGTGGGAGACGCCACCGGCTGCTGCCCGGGCCGGATGGGCTTGGCTGTGGAGAGGACAAAGACGGGTTTTAAGGACAGGCCGTTTCACATGAACAGATGATGTTTGAGCGCTGTCAGCAAAATCTGCATTTCAATTCTGACAAAATGCAAATTAGACAAAAATCTCCTGTCAATCGAATGAGAAAATTACTGAAATATCAGTGAAAGACCAGAGAAGGGAACTGATAATTAAGTAGGTGGTGGAGAGTTTTAACAATAACTTCCGCTCTGACAAAACTTTGGCTGCTGTCATGTCAATTCAAGCTGAAAAAATAACTGAAATTGGCCACATATTCATATACGCCATGTTTCCAATTTACTCTTTGGTTACTTCTCCACTCATAAAAACTAATTTTGGAACCCAGTCATTTTTGGATGGAGTTAGAAAGTAGCAATATGAAGGAATGTAAATGATCTGTTTTATAGTGGTATGACAGGAATGTTTCTACTGACCGATCTGGGCTGAATGTCCCCTCCTGGCCATGTTCTTGGCCCTGACCGCCTCCTTGATGCGGTCCACCTCCTGCTGGTAGCGCTTGCGGTCGCGTGCAGCATTCTCCTTGGCCTCCTTCAGAGCAGACTCCAGGGCCTTGACCCGTTCAGCTGTAGCACGAAGACGTTTTTCCAGTTTAGGAAGCTCACAGCGCAGGTCTGCATTGTCACGTACCAGCTGTGGGAAAGGTTGGATCATGTTAAAAAACGTCTGTCATCTACCTTTTGACACTGACCGACCGGCGGAGAAGCATGATGAAGCAAAGATAATGACAGCAAGGACAAGACTGTAGAACTAACTGAAATAAAAGGCAGAGAATAAGATGAATAGAGAGCAAGAAGAAAAGGAAAGGAGCTCAGTCAGAAGGTAATGTGAGATCTTAAAAGAACAGTAATAATCTGGGAGAGTTTAATCAAATCTTACCTGTTTGTGAACCTTGGTGAGCTGCTCAAGATTGTTCTCAAGAAAGGAGATTTTCTGTTTCTGTGCTGCGCTCCCCCCTGTGTCGTCGGAGTCCATCTCAGCGCTCTGCACAACGATTAAAGCACACGCATTAACACTTAAATGATACAAAGTGGGAATCAAGATCAGAGCATAAAATCCTTTAATCCACTGATAGTGCTTCAGTCAACTTAAAGTTATCACAATACTAAAATTATGACTTGGACAAAAAAAAGTCCATACTGATACTGAAAAGTGACCACAGCAAAAACATAAAATGTCAGAAAAACTAATGGGATAATAGAAGACAGAAATCTAACTAAATCATCTTAAATCCTTAAAGCATCTTTTCTTCATGGTTAAATTAAATATTTTCAGCCAGCTGTCGCTCACTAAACAGTGTTTAATAAGACTTTGTTTTTGCCAAACAGCGCCCCCAACAGTACATTAGCAACAGCTCAGGATGGGAGTGGTACTGCAGCACGGAAGACAGCAACAGGCTTCCCAAACAAAAACCCTCAAAATAATAAAATCAGATGACATTCTGTAAAAAAATGTATGAGGGAAAATCTGCACATTAACACATCCACAGGAAAAGACTTGACACTTAACCTAAAGTGTGCTTCTGCTAGTATAAAATTTAGTTGAGCTGTTTTGAACAGTACAGTATTTCTAAATTTGAAACTTAACACTCCATCCCAACATTGTTGCTCTGTGGTAAGAAAATGACACAATACCTTTTTCACTCTGGTGGCCAAATCCTGGACAAAGAGCTTCCTCAAATTGTGCAGAGTCTGCAGTTCCTTTGCCTTGAATGGAAAAGAGACAAACAATCAACATAAAAATAACTTGACTGAGATGATTTGAACAGTGAAAGAATCAGTTTATATCTGAGAATTGAAGATATCTGCAGCAGACATAAATTTAGATCACACAAACTCAAGACTGAAGTTACTGTCAATACTAGCTGGAGGGGAAAAAAAACTATGAAAGACTTATAGTGGTAAATTACTGGTTTGATGCTAGATTTCTCCCTTTATTCAGAACAAAATAATTAAATAAAATTTTGCTCCTAATATCTGATATAAACATTAACATGATTATGGGGTTAAGTATATGATCATTGTAGAAGCGTTTTATTATTGTATTTTTCTTAATTTCTGTATTGATTTGTGTCCTATTTGTTGAATGAATTGAATCTCTGCAGGGGGCGACCCCACTGGTTGTAAAGAAGTCCATAAGAAAACGAATTCTAGTTTGGAGTTTTCTAAAGACCACAGCATGGTTGTTCACCCCATGCTCATGTGATTGTCTGTCAAAAATGTTAGAATACCAAATTTCTCTCACAAGACCCACAACAAAAGCTTTTTATCATCAGCTGCTTTGTGTGAACTCACCACTGTCTCCTCCAGACCCTTCAGGTCCTGTCTGGCTTGCTCCCTTCTGTCCTGCATCACACTGAAAACAACAACAACAATTCATAATTTCACAGTTTTTATCCCATCTCCCATCTGTATCCCAGATTATTTCCTGATGGAATGCAAGGAATTTATAAATGAAGGAATGGTCATTATGTCTGAACGCACATTGGTTGCCAAGCCCTATACAAACACAGTATGTTACATGTATTTGAGGATCTCTGCCATCAACAAACATCAAACTGGTAATGGTATTTTATGGTAATGAAGAGGGCTAACTTTAGCCAGCTCTCTACATATTGTTATTATTGTTATCACTAAGCCTTTCCAGTACTTACTCGTCAAGTTAATTTAGTATTAGCACTTTGTTTAGCAAACATTAGCCAGCAACATGTCTGTTGAATTGTCCAGCATCCGTTTGTAAATAAAACAGTTAGTGAGAAATCATCCTTGTGAAGGTGTAAAACAAACTGACAGGGAGCTGCAGTGCTGTGTTGCAGCCTATCTATTGTAATCGTTCTTATGAATTATTTGTGTACAAGCTAGAGCCCGGTCAGTTATAGACAGAGCTATTAATAAACTGATTTGATTATAACTGCAGACTGGTTAGCGATAACGATCTCGTGTCATGCATTGTGTGTCAGAAACATACGTGAGCTCATGCAGCTTGCGGCTCTTCTCCTGGTCGGTGGATTTGAGTTTCTCGTGCTCCACTCTGAGCCTCTCCTGCTCCAGCATGATCTTCTGGTTCAGACTGCAAGAGACAACATAACATCGTGTTAATATGGACCTACCAACTGAATCAGAGTGACTGAGTAACCAGCAAGTATTCTTTCACTTTAATATCTTTTGTAACAAGTTAAAGCTGTTAGCTACTTATCTACATCTCGTAACTTTATCACAATCTCATCATTAAGCATTGCTTTCCTTCTGATTTTAAGTCAAGTTTAACATTTATCCCTGTTGCTTCAAACAAAGCCAAGACTGGAAACAGAAGTGCGAGTCTTACTCCTGCAGCTCAGTGATGAGTTTCTCCTTGTTGTCCAGCTCGTCTCTCAGGCTGCTGATCTGCTTCTGATGAGCTTCACGGTGGGAGTGGATCTGCTTCTCCACCGCTTCCTGAACACACACAAACAAACAACATTTCCATACAATTTGTTTGACATACTGTAAGATGATGCAAATTTTAACAACACCAACATTGCGCATTTCCAGCGTCGTTATACATTGTGTGTGATGATAGACTACACTATATTTAGTGCAAATTCAGTTTTCTGCATGTCAGATTTAAAATTGGTTGTTAATGGCGACAGGACAGAAATGTTGAGTAGTGTTCACTAATGACGGCTGTTTAATGGGGCTGAGGAACATACCTTGACTTCATTAGCAGTCTGGATCTCATTTTCTTTCTCCATAGCATGAACTTTCTCTGTAAAACATAAAACACAGGATTCATTATCATGAGATGAAGTACAGTGATGTCAGTGTTCACTGAACCCTAAAAATATGAAAATGAGTTAGTTGAGTTGGGTTTTGTTTTGTTTACACTTCAGTGTGTCTGTTATGTACATAATTATTACCACCACTGCTTCTTAATTTTACGAAATGTCATGAATTCGCAATTACACAACTCTGCGGAGCCGTCTGCTCCATTGAACTCAAAGGAAAGGTCGTCCGCTCTCTCTACTCTCTCCACTGGGTGGATGAGCGACTGGAGCAGTGACAGGATGTCAATCAGTTGTGGAGCCATGACAACCAAATAAACAAGAGCATAAAAACAGCATTTTCTTCTAAGGCAGAGGGACAAACAGGGATAAACCGTAGACGGCTGTGTTCATACAGGCCCTGTGAAATACGACAGCTAAAGTACCTTGGAAAATAAGGATATGGAACACTGAATTTTATGAATTTAGTCCTCATCAGACCACAAATGAGACAAGAATTGGAAAGCTATAGCACTCTGTGGCTGCTCCGCCTCATTCCCCACTGCTGGGACACTTTGCCGGGAGGTGAGACGGACAGTCAGTAGGCAGTTATAGCAACTCTGAATCAATCAGCACAAACCCTGCCGGGATGATGGTCGGTTCAAGGCTTATTTCATAATGAGTCTGGAACAGCTTTGCCACTCAATTCTTTTTGTTCTTGAGAATCTTCAGGTTGCTGCAGCAAAAATGCACGCCACTTAAAGGAATAACACAAAGCACTGAGCAATGCAAAGGAGAAATAAATGCTTCTCTCCCATTTTTAACAATTTCAAAGAGCTGCCTGGGCTGCTAAAATGGGCTGTGTGTAATCGGGAGCTTAGATTTTCTTTCTGCATGCAGCTTTGTGCACACCTTTTTAGCACCTGTTCTGATATGCCATGTTCTGAACACTATATAATAGATACAGTAGAAGCATAAGTGGAGTTTTTTACTACTCAGAAACAGTTTTAAAAAACCCAACCAAAATACCAAGGTATGGTGAGGGAGAGAGTTCTTGAGAGGCGATTTTACTTTTATACCACAGCTCCTGTTAGGATTTAAATGCCTCCAGCTATTTCAGTGGACTGGAAGAGCTTGCTGGTGCTACATGTCATGCTTTGCCCCTTAATAGCGACATACCCTGAGCACTGAGCTTGACAAGTTCCTCGTTGAGAGAGTCCACGTTCTCCTCCAGCTGCCTCTTCTTCTGCTCCACGTTCTGCAGATACTCAGTCAGGGACTTGATCTTAGCCTCATGCTGGAGACAGAAGAAATAATACAGATGTTTATGCATATGATGAGAATTAAGAAAGATATTGACAGAGATTAGTCAGGTACGTTTTAAATTCAGTATTGTTTGTGTTTAGTTTAGCGTACCTGTGAGATGCGCAGCTGGCAGGCAGCCAGCTCCTTCTCGTTCTCGTCCATCTTCTTGTTGCTCTCTGACTGGGTGCCCTCCAGCTGCTTGCAGCGTTTCACCATAGTCTTCACTTCTGACTTCATCTTGCTGATGTACAGACGAGCCACAGTGAACTCCTCGTCTATCAGCCCGCTGCCCTCATGTTGCTGGAAGTGCACAAGAGGAAAGTTGGCCACATGGAGGAAACAGTGAGATGAAGAGAACCAGGTATTCATGCATAAAATATTTAAACTGACATTACACTGGGTATTTGTCATGGTTAGTCAGCCTCAAAATATTTGTATCACTTATCACTGCCACATCCTGTGAAAGGATTTTATCTCATCATCAAAAACAACTCCTTCTCTTCCTCTAGAAGCTAATGTTGCACACACAAGCCATGGCAGTACCTTGATGTCATTGCTGCCTACGGCGATGCCAATCTCTGCGAGGTCTTTGAGCAGGGAGGACATCATCTCAGTCACCCTCTTCTTCTGGTGGTTGGACATCTCCTTCAGCTTCTGGAGCTCAGAGTCCAGAGACGACAGGATGGACTGCAAGAAGACAGAGAGGCGTTAATTCTTTGTCTCTGTGTGTTTAGTGGAGAGAACAACAGCAAGAGAAATAAAAAGAATATTTTGGGAGCAGAGAATGTATGTTTTCATATTCATAATTCTCATAAAGCTACAAGATTCTTATTTATTTTTTAAAGCTAACAAGAGTACAAAAGTAAGATTTTCAATTGTTCCAAGTACAATAAAATCTTCTCTACCACCTTCAGACAGCTGAAAGCGACAGCCTTCTCAGTACCTTTGCAGAGTCATAACAGGGTAAAAACTGGTGCACAATACATGTAGAAAAGGTTTTCATTCAAGCTCAAAAATATCAGTTATCTGTTTTTTTCCCCCTCTTAAAATTGGTATCAGCCTTAAAACTCCCATATCAGTGGAACCCTTCTTTTAACAAACGGATACATCTTTTTTATTTGATTGTTTACTGTAACTGTTGTGATTAATATCCAATGTCCTCTTGCATGTTCATTTCCCTTCAAGAGACAATAAAGACCTGAACTGAACTGTTCTGTTGTTCCTGTAAAGGATGTTTGCTCTCTCTATGTTGGACATCATGAATTAATGGAGTAAAAGCAACCAACAAGTCATTTAAATTGTGAAATGGCCTGTAGCAGCAATAAATGTGTGCATGCAAGTCTGTGTGCGACTGTAGTTGTTTCTATCCCTGCAGGTTGTAATTATAGCGTTGCGTGCCTGTGTGCTGCATATTAACATAGCCCAAATGAAGGACAAACAAAAGGCATCTGACTAAATTAAAGCATCAGTGTCCCCAGCTCACCGATTTCTGGCTGAGCTCCTCGCTGATGGCCTCGAACTCCTTGGTCTTGTCCTCCACCTCCTGGCTCTTCTGGTCGTAGTTGACGGCCAGCTCCTCCAGAGCCTGCAGCACCTCCTTCACCTCGTCCTTGGAGGCCTCGTTCTCTGCCTGCAGGCGGTTCAGCTCCGCCTGGAGGTTCTCGTGATCACGGCGGGAGGAGGCCAGAAGCTGCAAGCGGGGGGAGAGAAGTGTAATTATGTTTTCAAATGCACTCAGGATGCAGGAATTACTTTCATGTTTGTTTGTGTTTGTTACAATAAAGATGAGATTTGCATTTTTGATCTGTCATCAAACACACAAACTTTCCCCCTGCTGACTTTTTTTTCATTGATAGATCCGTTCTTACAATAGGAACCTCATTAAAACTTTCATACAGCCATGGATTGTAGTATAAAGTGCGTAATTGTGTAAAACCCTCTTTTCTTACTAGCAATGCAGCAAAACCTGCTACTAAAAAAGACTAAGTAACAATGAAAATACCAGACCAGAATTAGCATATTAGCAAATCCTGTTATAATTCAAGGACTGTAGTCCTATGTGAGACAACAGGACTGGAGTAAGTATAATAGAAATACAACCTGACAGCTGTGATAGCTTCCTGTGTTACCTCACACCTCTGAAACTACAAAGATCAAGAGTTGACGCTACACCTGCACCTTTCTCCACCTGCTGGACCTCCACGACTCACCTCATCCTGATCCAGCATCTGCTGCTTCAGCTTCTCAGCCAGCTGGCTCTGCTGGTTGATTTCCTCATCCTGTTCAGTGCAGAGACACAAAGTGACATTAGCATTCAGACCGGGTACCACAGGTATCACTGAAGAAAAAATAAAAAAGGAGCCCTGATTTTATTTACTTTTTCTGATGAAAATATATGAATTTGTTGAAAAGACAGAGTGACTTCTGAATAATATTTATATTTTTGTGCAAGTCTGAATTTGTTTAGTTTGCCTTATTCAAAAACTAGATTTCATACTTATGGAATAATAACCATGTGTCACTTTCAGAAAGCAAATGTTCTGCAAAAATGTTTTAACAAAAATATCAAAAAAGATAGTGTCTGAAAGGAACATCAAAGTGCCTCTCTCTTCAGGCTGCAGCATCGATGAATTCTGAAAACCAGCCAGCGGGACATCTACCAGTAGGGGACGTCTATGGATTAACATTTACTTCAGAGAAATTTTAACAATAATCTTCACATCTGTGGGCCAACGAGCCAAAGACCGGCAGCAACAGTTGCCTTACTTCACTCTGATATTATTTAAAGATAAACTGGATGGAAAGCAGGCTTGAGGCAGAAGAACTCAATCTTGTTAATCACTCTTTAGTGACCTCATTCTGACATTTTCGTGTGTATTCACACATCTGTCCTCCCGCTCACCTTATCATCCAGCTGTTTGTAAAGTTTGGCCAGCTCGGCCTCACACTTGTCCTTCTCCACATCTGTGAGGCGAACACCCGGCACGTTGGGTGTGGAGGCCTGCTTCTCATTAATAATGTTGTCCAGGGCCTGCACCTCAGCGTTGGCCTTCTCTTTGTCAAACTGCTCCTCCACGGGCACACTTTCACCTGAGGTGGGCGCACACACACATTAATAAAGAGGTTAAATATTAATAAATGCAAACAAAAACCAGCCCCTTAATGATATGCAGTGGGCAGACTGCGACCAGAAATAAATGATCATCCTCCTCTGTGTTGATGCATTAAACATACAGAGAGGTGTACTAATGTTTCCTTTAGTAAGAATTCAAGACAAAATCTTTTTCTGGCATTGCAGCCTATTTTGGAGCTAACTGCAGAATCTGGATCAAACATAAATGGCTGTGCAGCATTGTTTCGTGAAACAATAAAGTAGGACACAGTCAGCATCCTCACCATTTCTCCAGCGGTTGAGCTCGTTCTCCAGCCAGTTGATGGTGTTCCTCAGGGTCTTATTCTTCTCCTTCTCCCTCTCGTATTTCTGCTTCCACTGCTCTGCCGTCAGCTCCACGTTCACAGTGACAGTGTTCTTGATGGTCTTTGCTCTGGATGTAACAAAGCAAACAAAACTTGTATTCCACTGACATGGACATTGATGTTTCATTATTTCTTTAAAAAAAAAAAAGAGGCCTAAATGTACCAGCAACCAAGCATAACTGGGCCAACCGTGACAATGACTATGAACTGATTATAGGGTTTTTATTATATGGCAGTTTTATCTCTTTTAAGTACCAGAGCACATTAATTCATCATTTTTAAAGGGATCTCAATTCAAACCTATTTATATTACAAACAGAAGAAGTTACATAATGCAGTGTGGTTTGCATACAATGGCCGACCAACCTTTGTCCGAACATGAGGGTGGATTTGGTTTCGGCCTCGTTATAGGAGGAAGGCGAGCAGCAGATGACAATGGTGGTTCGACAGTTACCACCCAGAGAGTCCTGCAGGATACGGGTCATCTTGCTGTCTCGGTAGGGGATGTAGGCCTGGGATACACAGAAACAGATACAGGAATATTTAATGAAAGGAACTTAAATTAACTTACTGTTGGATTTAAAAAAAGGTATGCTGGACCACCAGCTTTATCCATCATTAAATAGTTCAACAACATAAATGAAAAGGGGACTTTTGTCTGAGACACATCGCCAGGTTACAGCCTTTGTTTGAAATTATTTGCAAACAATACGCTACATGACAAACCCCAAAGTTATACAGAGGAAAAAATGATCTATTCGGATATTACACCATAACATTCAGAAACTGAAGACGAGGCCTGTGATGCTGACAGGATTCAACGTCTCAAGTTACAGTTCATCAGTTCAGTAAAACAAAGCTGCGGTTAAATGCTAACTTGATATATTGTTAGTACTGATAGAAACAGCGAAGCTGCAGCACTGTGCTGTAATTCTTTAAAACACCAGGATGCTCAGGCAGGAGAGAGACATCTCTGAACAATAGCTCATTTGTTGGAGACTATCACAGGCTGTCCGCCCCAGGTTGTTTACTGAGCGAAGGGGCCCAAGAACAAACCAATTGTTGATCAAAGTGAAAAGTGTGAAATCAGTACGAAGCAACTGAAGCAAAACATTGCTTGGAGGTAAGTTTTTATCTGCTTGTGTTATTTTTTGCAGCACAAAGGACCTTTAGATGGTGGAAATGGCACTTTCACAGTAAGATAACTGAAAAAGATCCACATTTTCCAGATGCACACCTGCTGTGGGCTGTGCAGCTGCTAAACTATACACTTCCCTTCTGTCTGCTACATTAACAGTAATGGCTGTCATTTCAAAATGCTATAAAACATTTGGGTTACCTGAGGTTATATCAGATCTAACATTTATTGTGCTGAATAAGCTCCACAATGGAAAACACTAGTTTAGGGTCATTATTTCCTGGAGCAAAGATTAAAGCTTAACTGACAACAGTTAACTGTGCCACAAGACCTCAATTAGGAAACACATTAGAAAGCTCACTTAGCTATCTAATTAAAAGACAGAGATCCACAGAACAACAGCACCACAATACCTTCACCTAATGGACCCAGTTCACACTACAGTGAAGAAGTTTAGCCGCTATTGGAGCTCCCTGACAAAAGCCCCAGATCAGAGACAAATCAACGTTGGCTCATTGCTTGCAAACCAGTGAATGATGGCAAGAGGGACTTTACTTTATATGTTGCATTTACAACACAAACCAATGTCTGTGTTTCCTCTATATTGATTCAGCAGCGGTGCACTGCAGCTACAGAATCAAGAGCACCATGGCTAAACTTTCACATATCATATCATCTGCTCGTGAACATGCTGTGTCTGCAACAAGTCTATTGCAGCAGAGCATGTCTGTTATGATCAACAGAAGCTGCTAAACTGACTATCGAAGCAGCCCTTTCCCCTGTAGGCAGCGTGCTGCACACACAGAGAGGAAGGGAGGTGAAACAAGATAATCTCTGTAAGCAGACTCAGTAGTAAACAACACGCTACGACCCGCTGTGCGTTCAAGTACTTAGCTGAGCTAGACAAGTTATTATTCAATTAAAGCAGATTTTTAAAAATATTTTAGAAGTAACAGAAGTATTTTTATGTGGCTCCATTGCGTATTATGTGAAGTAGGATGCATACATTGTCAGCAACTGGTCATATCATAGCATAGCTTAGAAGAATATTTGGCTTTGTGTGCTCTGCTTATTTTGGCAAGCAGTTAACACACCGGCAGATTTTGTTGACTGAAAACTAAACTCCTGGCACAGGCTCCTGTTGTGGGAGTAACAAGTGAACCAGATTTAAAAGGGACAGATTTTCTTTTTAAATAAGTTCTGTGGGTGGATGTGATTTATGCGGATGTAAAGAGTGATCATGTGCATTTCAAAAAGTCAATAACATATGTTTGAAACTGTTAAATATGTGTGTGTTATTATGGATCCCACTTCATTTTCAACGTGATCTGCCCTGCGGCGCTAGGATGGCACTGCCTTACGTTCCTTGTGGTTTAATTTTTAGTCATTAGTTTCGCTAACGAACAGGTAACAGTAACGTTGAGTTTAGGATTAACGTATAATTATGTCTGAGGTGTCATGTAGGTTTAATCGAAGTTAAATATCCTGTTAATAAACAACTTGTTACCAACGATATGGTTTGCATTTTACTAGCTTATCCAAAAGTGACAAGAACACCCAATGCGGCGACACAACACTGTGTGATGCAGGCGTCTGGTACCGCCATGACCAATCCCAGCACTGCAGCGCAGATCTTCTTCGGAAATGTTGTGGGACCAATAGGAATGTGTAAACAGAGCAATAATTTCACCAACATATTAGAAGACATAAACCCGAAGAGAGCTGAAATAAAGTTACTGACCGTTCCTTCAGCCAGAGCAGAGATGACATTTCCCAAGGAAGACAGAGACTTGTTGATGTTCTTGGCTTCATCCAACACAGCTCCCTCTGCTCCCGTTTTACTGACCTGAAAACCACAAACAATAAACTCAACAAGGTCTCAATGTTTGAGAACAGACTCTAATCTGAATCCCACCCAAGTAAAAAGACAATACAGGGAAAACAGATTACAATACTTATCACTATAGAATAAATATGCTAAAGTCCAAAAAATCTACTGCTTTGTATAACAGAAGGTTTTCTGTACCTTTTCACTGCCAGCCAGATCCACCAGGTAAAGTTTGCCGCTGAGCTTTTGCTCGGTCTGAGTGTTCTCCTGTTTGACGTTTATCAGGAAGATACTGTGACTCCTGGAGCTGTGCTCGTTCATGTCTACAGGAGAAACGATACCCGCGTGGTTAAAACGTATCAGGATAACTGCAAAAATTACCCTGAATGGATTTGTGACAGACAGCAACATTTCTTACTTGTAACTGCTACGTGTCTGTTTGATTTTCCTTCATCAATCGTGTCCATGACCTCCTCTGGGCTGCAGACGAACCTCTCAGTGCAGCCCTTTAAAGGAAAGCAGAACATGAGGTGAGATAAATTGGTCTTCACAAACAAGTTTTACCAGATACTTGACATGTGGCAGGAGGCGAAGTCTCACCTTGACATACGGTACTCTGTTTTTGTCTTCATGCACTGACAAATTGGTCTTTGACACTGGAGATGAGAAGAAGAGAAGAGAAATTGAGCTAGTACAAAGAACACAAGCCATACTGTGGGTGTATCACTTCATTTTTACAGCTCTGACCCTTTGTTTCTAAAACCACTGTTGGTGCTCTGGTCGACACATCTCAAATGTTCTTGAACATTAATGACTCTCATCAGTAAATTACTTTTGAAATCTTTCCCCATTGGCCAATTAACAGTGTACAAACTACAACATTTCCACTCAGCAGGTTTATAGACCTTGAGGATCTAGAACTGTTGCATTTCAAAATAAGTACTGTGGGTTATAAGTACTGTGCTCTGGGTTCAGAAGGTTCAAGTAGATACTAACAGATACAACAAAAAGATACTTTTTTTAAGTTCAGACACATCACTTTTCTTTGACTTAACTGAGAGAATATCAAGTGTTGTTGTATATGCACAGTATGCACATTTACAACTGACGGTTAAAGTGTTTGAAACTAGCGTCTCCCTCCATGTTCCGAACAAAGATGCTTGTAAATTTTGTTCGACAGCTTCTTGTTTCACTTCTGTTACCACTGTCTGGTACAACTAGGCACTAGATGAGAGGTAAAGTGTTTGCTTCATCATCACAGGCACTTACCATCCAAAAGGTCCCGGATCTTGTCTAAGTAAATTTCAAAATATGACACCTGTGCAGAGAGAAAGAACCTCATTATTTTGCAATCTAACTGAGAGATCAGCCAAAAGAATCAAAACACACATACAGGATGTCTTGTTTACTGCAGATGGTAGAAAAGCAGCACAGTAATAAACAGGTTTTAAACAAATGCACAAAAGACAAAGATGCCGTTCATTCCTCAGAATTATGAAAAGAGGAAAAATCCACACAGAAAAAAAAGAATAGTTTCTAATAAGACAGAGTTTAAGTGGAATATTTTAAAGTTAACAGATAAGTTGGTATTCAAAAGAGCAAAAAATACCTAATGAAGTTAATGTCCCACCACTTAATTGATCAAATATCATTATTTCCCTAAATTTCCAATAAAAAATGTACATCATGTGTTGTAATACAGGAGTAGTGATCAACAGACACAATGGAGTTAGACAGGAAATATGATTCAGCAGAACCAAATGACATGTTTCACATCACTTAAATTATCTCCACAATAATGCTTGGTAATAGCAAACTGTAAAACAGGAAGCACGGAGCTGGAGGCTAGCACTCACATTTGTAAATCTTGTTTGTTCGTCATAAACACCAGATTATTAAATGTATTATCTGTAGCTAGAATTTGATGAATTTGAACTTTCTATTTGGAGGACAACACTTTGTTTTTCAACTGTTTGCCTCTTTTAACTACTTACTTTGATATGAAACTCCAAGTTTTCATCCATGGAATAGATGTAGTTGAAGATATCTTGAACTATCCTGGGGATGATGCCCATTGCATCTGTGTCATGGAGATTCCCCTGCAAACATACAGCAAAGAAAGTTAATGTAACAGTGTGAAGAGATGCAAGCGTTATTGGAAAATAACACCAGTTCTGAGAAGTCATCCTTACCTCCATGGTGTGTGTTTTGCCAGATGATGTCTGCCCGTATGCAAAAATCGTTCCATTGTATCCCTCCAGAACATCTACAAGACACCACAGGAGGTTATTGTTTTTAAAATCAGGATATAAAGAAGGCTGTTTATTGTGAACAAGCCTTTAAATATTAAACCTGTCATGTAAACATACAGATAAATACATAAGTGAGACCTTACCTTTTACAATCTTTTGGGCGCAGGCGTTGTACACTTGTTCCTGTGTTGTATTTGACTGAAACACTCTGTCGAAACTGTACGCTTTGCCCTGAAATGAAGAGGAAGAAAAGGGTCAGTGAGTAACGGCAATAGCTCCAAAACAAACCCATTGTTGTGTGTCCTCATTAAAAATAATAATATCTGACATATTTTGTAAACAGATCTGTGTGGGCTACTTTCCATCACCAACTAATTAACCAACAAATACAACAGAGATTCAAAATGAGTTTGACATCAAGCATCTGATAGGTGTCTAGGAAACATCCACTCATAGTCAGGATGTTATTCATTCTGCTTATCCAGTGGCAGTAACAGTAGTTTGTTTGTAATCAATACAGCATGATTAGTGACTGCTGTAATGGCTTGGGGTAGGGAAAAAGATCTAGCCATAAAAAAACACACTAAAAAACATGAAATGCAAGCAGTCCCTAATGACTCTTGACACATTTCACTGCTAATTAGGGTTAGACCAATCTGACAGTCATCGACCACTGCTAAATGCTAATTGTACCTCAGATTTCAAAACATGTGCTTCTCTGATAGGCAAGTATTTTCTCAGACATGTTTGCTCTTATGTGATAGCGACAGAGAGGTGACAGGAAAATAGGAGGGATGATGTGCAAAAAATGTCCCCTGTCAGACTCAAACCAGTCTCTACATTACATGGTTCAGACCTGCCACCAGGACGCTCTCAAGCTTTCACAATTTGATGTTCTCAATCTAATTCACCCTCTGCTGCAAAGTCAGCTGTCCTTGTACAACTTAACCCATCGCATTTGACTCCTTTTCAACAAACTCTCAGCACAGCAGCATCAACAGTGAACTAAACTAGACCCTGAGCTTTTAAAGACTGACTACAGAGCCAGCCGGCTTCAAACAAGCTCAAGTGTAGCTGATTGTGATATCCTTTGGGCTAGTAAAAACTTCAAAGCAAACTTCCAGTGAGATAGCAATCAATATCTGGAATTAAGGAGGCAACCGCAGGGTTATAAAACTTATGCTACAAGCAATTCTGAGGTTCAACTGAAATGGCAAGCCGTCGTAAGGGGGTTTGAAGTCCCAGCTGACTCATCTCGTCTCCAGCATGATGGGTGGGGTTCAACTGTGGTGTATTAAGAGTTTATGAACAAGACAGCCCCTATTGGATTTGCTGTGATACCCCAGGTTATAAAACATACATGCCTTAGTGTCAGTGTACTAGTTAATAAGTGTGACAAACAGGTAGTTTCACCTTGAAGACACCCCGGATTAGGATGGTCTTGTTATTGCTAGTCTCATATGTAAACACATTAGAACTCAAGGTGAAATTACAAATGTGTCACTGCATGGCATTAAAAACCACAGGCACCTTTACCAGTACCAGAATGATTCAGACTACTACAGCTGAGATGTCCTCAGTTTGCACTCCTGCTCATAATCCCCCCTGACAGACGGTCACATCTAAAGCACACAGAGCTGCAGCATCTTAAGACGTTGATAATTCAGTCCAGCTAGCCACATCCTGGTAATTAACCCTGTCCAGAACAAGAGCACTGAGCTACTATCGGGCCTGCCAGACGCTGTCAGCAAACAATGGCCCAGCCCAAGTTTAAAGTCCTCATTGTTGCTGCCGCTGCTGGCCCCGTTACCTACACTTATGCCTAATGGGATTACTTGCTAAAAATGTAATTACAGTGAAAGGCATTGTTAAAGTATTAATAAGTGCTCTGTCACGTTCCTGCTTCCTGATATCTTTGTTATGATACTTGCCCAGGCTAAGCCATTCGGGAGAGCCCGTAACACACAGCCCCAAGGTTATTCTGCAGCATCCACATGATCCTTATTGTAAGATGCATGAAATCTAATTAGCTGCTCTGCGACTGGGCAAAATAGGTCAGTATTCCACTTTTTATCAATTTCTCTTTGTCAGCAATTTTGCTTCCTGGTGCACAGCTGGCACAGGTGTGGCTAGCTCCTATGTTTATTTACTTGTTTTAAATATGTTAGGAGCACTTTTACTGATCTCTCTAATCCTTTTCTTTGCCTTTATCTCTCACGCAACTCTGCAACTAAACTAAATGTAGCAGAGTCGTGTTGCTGCAGGCCAACCCAGACTGCTGCATGCAAATAAAAGATATGACAGCAAAACATGAGGGGAATGACCTGATCTTTCATGTGCAACAGTGACACGGAAGTAATGGATGTATGAATAATTCACCTGCTGCACACTACGATGGCAAGCCTAGCTTGGCAAACTGAGCTAGTTAAGACACCCACACCACCTCATCTGGAAACTTTGTCTCCCTCCCTTTCCGGGAAAAGACTGGCAGGACTTTTAAGTAAGCCACAGCTGAGTAAGGGCGTACTGCAGGAATATACTCTGAGAGAACAAAGTCACTGGTGTAGGGAATATCTACATAAATATCTGCAATCACCAAAGCCTGCAGTGGTGAGGATGCTTGTTTGATGCAATTATAACTTGTAATGTGGTCAGCTTCACCAATGACTGAGCGCTGCTGTTGAGGCTTCAGCCCTAATACAGGATCCACACCCTAGGTTGTTTCAAACGGATACAAATATGAGCTAAGTGAGTCAGTCACCCTGGATAAGAGCATCTGCAAAACAAAGTACATCACCATAATAATTACCCTCCCCACCCGTACAGATCGCCCAGCGCCCGGCCAACTGTCTGCTCTGATTGGTCGAACAGCTGGTTACCAGGAGAGAAAACACAGGGGGATTACCCAGGAGGCTGTGCTGCTGCTTATGGGCACTGTAAGTGTTGTACTTCACAAAGCAGATGCACCAGCAGAGGTTACTGTGCTCTGCCTTGCAACACTTGCTTCCTTCACAATGTGCACTGGTATTTTGGCACCATGACTGGCACTCTGAACTCGGGCTGGGCCATGCTTTAGGGGCACAGACAGTACGCTTGCTATTAGTTAAAGGCCTCAAGTCAGTGTCAGCAAAACTATTCAAGAAGTCATCACAGCCACAACAGTCTTCTCTGTTATGCATGGCAGAAAATGAATAGTCCTGTTGTATTCTAAATTCACCACCTAAATTAGTAGTTTAACTCCAAAGAGGATGTGATTCATATCCACCCGACCAAAACCTACAACTCTGTGATAGCAAGATCAGTTTCTATTGCCCTGTAAACTCTTTAGATGCATAGGTAAGCAAAGATGCAAAGTCCACAAAGAGAATGATTATATGTTGTGAGGAAACCTAATGTTTAACCATGACTTTTTATTCTTTGGTTTTCAATGATGCGCCATTGGTTTTAGCACATTTAGCATGTACAAACTTGAGATGTCAGTCTGGCTTTTATGCCGCTGTGTCACGCTCCCGAACTACTAAAATCATAATGAAAAGACAAACCTTTTCCACTTTGTACATGTCTTTAATTGCTGCCATGTAGCTATGGTGTAGCGGCATGCAAAGGCATGAACATAGGTTGTGTAAATAGTTCCTTTTTAAGACATACTGTAAAGGCGAATGATGACAAAGCATCAAGTGCACATTATTTGCGAACGGACCTCAGGGCAAATTCTTTGTTTATTCAGTAATGTGGAGGTAACATGGCACTGCATTAGGAAAGGCATTTCCTTCTTTTGTCATAATGGAAACTGTGCCCATGTCATTATCCTTATCGGGTGCTGGATCTATAACACAGGGGTAATCAGACCACAGACAACAAACTTTGGTTTGATCCCAACCTGAATGTCCCCATTAACAGAAAATACTTCCTCAATTTTTTTAACATGTAGAAGCTGTTGGGTTATTAACTGTAAACTGTCCAGTCACTGAAGGCCAACAGAGTACCACTGGCCTGCATATAATTTGACATTTCCACTGCCAATAACATTTTGACATTTGCATTGTCTTTGTTTCCTATTCATTAGTAGTAGAAGCTAATTATAATTTCATTAATTTCTCTATATTTACTTTGTTTTTGCTTGGTTTACAAAAGGGTGGAAGCCAGCTGGTCAGCAAGCTAACGTTAGCTTTAATTAAGCAACAGTATTAAAACTAGCCAGCTAGCCAAGGCCGGCTAATCTGTCAACTACCAGCTGGCCTAGCCTGCTAGCCAGCAGTCTGTTAGCCACTTCTAAATCAAAGCTGGCTTACGCTTTATGCTGACGCAAACTGTTCATAATTAATAGCTTTATCGCTACAGATGCACGGCTGCTTATTAATTAATGTCGTGATAATAAGAGCAGTGAATGGCGTGCGGGATTTGCGGGCGACATTTTAACCTGTGCCAGCCTGAGTGTTTGTGGCTTTGTTGAATGACAGCTCGCTAGCCATGACAGGGCAACTGCGAAAAGTGACATTTTAAAGCCCACAGCGACTTGGCCGGCCTCTTGAAATGTTAAATTAAACGTCACTTCATGAACTGGAGACAATATTAGTAACGCATTTGATGTAATTGATTGTTTTGGTGGTGCCAGAAGTTGGCTTCAGTTGAGGGCGAGCGGAACAACGCAGCGGTGAACAGGTCAGCCTGAGCTAACCGTTAAGCTAACAAGCTAAGGTGCTAACTACCGTAGCTTTGAGACAATCAAAAATGGCGTACTGCTGACTGTGCCAGAGGGCTCTGTCAAATAGGTAGCTAAAGCCCCTTCAGCACGAAATAACTCACCCCGATTGAAATGTTTTCTTCCCCTTGAAACTTGGGAATGTATCTGTCGCCTCTGGTCACCTCGGAGCTGTTCAGGGGCCTAAAACGGCACATCACTTTGATGGTGCACTCCGCCGGGTCGGCCATCTTCCACGGTTCACGAATGGAAATTCACCAATAAAAATTAAAGTGTATCCTGGATCCCAGGAGCGGCCGCGGGGGGCTAAAAAGGGAGGCCGAGCCCCTCTGTCCCAACCTCAGGTTCTGTGAAGGGCGATAATCTGTCGGGGGGTTCAACAAAAAGCCTTGTTTTCCTCTCAGTCGCTTCCCCCTCCTGTTAGGAAGCCATGATACCGGTGGATCAGCGGCTGGCCGCCTCGCCCCTCCTGCTGCTGTGGATGTGGATCACCATGACGTCACCCCGGCGCTCCCCTCCTCACTGTGGCTCTGTTGTTGTGCCGATTCTATATGGTAACTTTACATTCAGAAATTAAAATAAACGAGCACCCCAAATTAAAAAAATAGCGGTTTCATATGTGAGTTTGAATATGATAAACAGATGCTTAAACTTGTGAACACTAAAACGTGTTAAAACTGTGAAATTGTATCATTTTCTTGTATTTACAGAGGGATAATGTGTTTCTTTTTGTTTATTTATTAATTCTAATTAAGTTTTTTTCTACACGGTCTGTTATTTATATATTTAGTTATTATTACGATTTTTTTTTATGCATGAGCACATTGTCTAAAATGTTTGTATATTTGAATTTTGTATTAAATTTAAAAAAGTGTCTTTGTTGTTGTCAATACCACACTGTGAACATACTCAACTACAAGTGAAATTTCTGCATTCAAACCTTACTTAAGTTAAAGTAGAAAAGTATCAGCATTGAAATATACTTAAAGTATCAAAGTTAAAAATACTCGTTATGCAGATTGTTTTATATCTTCCAGATATTTTATTGGATTGTTATTATTGATTAATCTTTTATGTTTTTTCCATGTTTAATGTCGACCTGAAAAGTAACTAAAGCTGTCAGCTAAACGTAGAGTAAAAAGTAAAAAATTCCCCTTTAAAATGTATTAGATTAAAGGTATAAAGTTGCATAAAAATGGAAGTACCTTTTAAAGTGTACATTGTTACATTCCACTCCATTTTTACAGTACTCCACTATATTTGAGGGCCAAAATTGCACTTCCTATTCTAAAACTTTAATTAGTTTGCAGATTTAGATAATCAACAAATAAATTATGACATAAAATTATAGATTGAACAATAAAAAACTCCCCTCTTCTGGTTTCAAAGAACGATGGTAAAGCAAGATGGCGACAGCAATCAATGGGTGACGTCACCGTGACTACACCCATTATTTATGTGCGTCTATGGCACAGAAAAATTAATGATGGCATGTTTTTAAAGTGCTGCCATCAGAAGTTACTGCTTCTGAGATTTTAATGTTTCACTGGATA
The DNA here is from genome assembly GCA_903364295.1 of Serranus cabrilla. Classification (NCBI taxonomy): domain Eukaryota; kingdom Metazoa; phylum Chordata; class Actinopteri; order Perciformes; family Serranidae; genus Serranus; species Serranus cabrilla. The sequence continues at coordinate 149,642 of CAFUXE010000743.1, forward strand.
TATTTGTGGAAAGCTTCTAACAGACACAGAGTATGATGTCACATAGGGTGGATGACATGTTATGTAAGCTGCTTTAAGAAAAATATAAGGAAAGTGTGATGAACACTGGTGCTATTGTTACCCAAAAGAGGATATTACTGTATCGTGTGAGTCAGCTGTCTTTAAGAGAGCGCCACAGCTGTGAGACCTCCTCCTAAATAAAAATGCATCATGCCTGACCTCACTCAACAGATGCCCTTAATGGAGCAAAAGCCACAGCAAACCACCAGTGGCTGAACACATTTTCTGGCCACTCCCCGAAACAGAGAGGGATATCCTTTTTCACGTCGGAGTGCTCAGCTAATCCAAATACCAGTTCGACTGGGAGCCAGAGGGTGTGGTGCCTCTGTGTGAGCTAACAGGGCAGTCTGGTTGTCCTTGAGCAACAAGTCCCCAAAGACCACATTGTCTGCTGTTCCATCATCTATGCGAAAGGGAGGGTCGTTCAGTAATATGAGCTGGTTTTGTTACCTTTCTTCACACGTTCTGACACTCTGAAAGTAGGCTGACGTGGTAATTTATCACACTGAAGTTACATATTTACAGGAGACCCTCCGCCCCACCCCGAACTGTGTACCAAAGGGCTCAGTGTCCAACTAAGCCTATTAGTTGTCAGCTGTGTCTCGGTTATTATAGTCTTGTAGCATGTAGATTAACTTTCATTGTTAATTTGTTACACTGTGGGTGTAGATGTGTTTGGGGAATAGCATTACATTAATCTACATTGTGTGTTAGGCTTAATTATGGCTCACAAATGAGGAAATAATCACTTTCTTTCCACTATGGTCTTTGCATTTTAAGAAAAAACAAAACACCCCTAAAAAATGATTTATTTATTGATATATTTGACATATGTATTTATATTTGTTTAATATATTATGGTTAAAACATGGTCAAAACCACTGTTTTGGCCCTTTAATAATCACAATATATATTGCATGCTGCCCTGATCTTTAATCTTTTAAACCCCTGTCATGCTGCACTCACAGCTCCTGGACTGTGTCTGCAAGTCATGCTGATAAGTAGTAGTAGTAAACAAAGATAATATTTGTGTTTGCAAATGTAGCACGTTATGCATACTAGAAAACTGACAGTACTGGAACTACTGGTTTGTTCTTCTACTGGTTTGTAAAAAAAACAAAACATTAAAAAGCAGCTCTTATTCTGTTGACACAGCACAGCATTTTTTTTCACACTACTCTTAATATTAACACATAAATAAGAAAAAGTTAAGATCAAGATCCCGTCGTCTGTCCTCATGGTGCCGCTGTGGGCAGCTGGACAGATGTGTGTGACAGCAGGAACCTTCACTCAGGTCAGTGTCCACCTGTTGCAGCTTGTTGTTTACTGTCCTAATGATTGTGTTAGTGTGTTAACTTACACGTGTTGTTTGTTCCAGCGTCTGTCTGTCCTCCGTCGTCCTGCTGAAGCTCCAGCCTGGAGGAGGAAGACGGAAGAGGGAACGACTGAAGTGACAACTTAGTAATACTACAAAGAGGTTAGGGTGCTAGTTCACACGCCATGAAATGCCCCAAACCAACTCTACAGTCACACTGTGTGCTTTCTACCAACATTTTACTTTAAACTCTCTTCTGAGGTTGTCCTGACTCTCTGATCTTTGCATTTGAAGTATTTTTTTTTAGATGTGAGCTGCTCTTGCCTCGGGGCTGAATTAATTTAATCAAACACTTCATTAAAAAAACACCAGGGGCACAGTTATACAAATAAGTCAAATTACGTATTAAAAATAAAAATGGTCAAATTCATATGATGAAAATGAGATAAAATTTAAATATTTGTTAGCTTACATAAAAACCCAACCCAGTGATATTCAAACGAATCCTGAAATCCTCCAACACTCAAAGTCAGAGTATTCTATATTGATAAAGAATGTTTGGGGAAAAATGTACCTTGAAATGACAATTACAACTCATTAACAATCCTAAAATAATAACTGAAGATATTTATTAAGTTGGTAAGTTACTTGTGCTGTTTTATTTAATTATAACTGTGATATATACGTTTTTATATATTTAGGTTTTAGACAAATTGCATCAGAGAACAAATGAATCACCGTCACCTTAATTTAGCTGCAGCTGTTTCAAACAAAAAAGGAAACATTTTCGAAATGTGGTAAATTAATGGCAAAAATGCCAATTTTCTGCTTTACCTGGAGCTTAATTTCTGTAGCAGCTAATTAGATTCTGTGCAGCACTTACAGTTTGTCTCTAAACTGAAACCCTGTCAGCCTCCTGCAGGTATCATTTCAAAGCTTGAACCTATTTAGAGAGAAACACGTGTTTAGTTTCAGTATTTATTGAATATGTCATGTATTAACAGCTGGTAACAGTACGATGAAAGTAAAATGTTTCGGAGGTGGACACGTCCATGTAGCTGAAATCCTTTGGAGGTGTGATTTGCATTCCTCATTGTCCCCGTTTTTTTTTTTATCATGACAGGAAGTCTGCAGCAGTGCTCGTGTTTCCTCAGCGCCAATAAAAGCGCCTGACTCTGTCCTCCATCATTTCTTCTGGAAAAATCCCATAATTGAAGCTTGTTTAGTTCCTTTATTTGCATTTGCAGACGCTTTCTTCTGACTCTTCTTCTCGTCCTGTTTGTGACTGGCGTGTAGTTTTGCAGGGAAAGGATCTCTTTGTGCTGGTTTGGTGGCCTGAAAGTCGTCTTCTGCTTCAGAGTACGATTCGCTCTCGTAGCCTTTCTCTGTCACTGTGGGGAAAGGAAGATAAACCAGAGTGATTTTGGGCCTGACTCGTGTGAGAATATAATTAACACTTAAAAAATGCTTATTTTCTAAATGACGCTCGGGTCAATCATAGCTATTCTCTGCAGGAGAATCTTAATGCTGAGAGGCTTTTGTAACACAGCATCACATTTGTATGTAATCCTGCTGTGCAGAGTTTAATTTGCATCACTGACTAATCATTTTAGTTGTTTTAAAGCAAAAACTGTCCAAATGTTTATTTCTCAAATATATATTTGCTGTTTTTTTAAGTCCCAATAATAATATAATAAATATCTTTAAGTTTTGTACAATTGATCAGACAAAGTAAGAACTTTTAACACATCAGCTCTTGTTTTGGAAAATTGGGGCATTTTTGCATTTCCTTATGTTTTATTGCTGATTATGAATAAAATATTTGGCACATTAATGGGTTAGGAAAATTGTTAGTGGGTTATAAATTATTAGTTGCATCCCTGATTTGAATAAACATCTCTCATGTCAACAAAAACTTTTTTTTTCTGAGAACATATTGTTCATACTTTCATCATTATTACAAAATGTTGTTATTCTGGTCATAAAAGTTATAAAAGTTCAAAATTCTGTATAAAGTTGTTTTTTTTTGACAATGAGTATTTGTAGCAAATAGTTAATAAATGCGATTAATTTTAAAGATGAGTTTTCAGTCATCCTTTTCATACCGATGCAGCCTTCATCATCGACAAAGGTCCGAGACTTCAGGACTCTTCTCCTCTTCCTGACCTTCATCTCAGAGTTCCCCTGCTGTAAATATAACACATAATATCATTAGCATTTCAGAGTTAAATACATAAGGAACATGCTTTCAATGTGTAATAGAGGAATAAAAGGATTTCATCTTTCCACCATTGAGCATTAAGCACATGAGGTTTGATCTCTTACATGTGAGTGTGAAGCAGACGGGACCTTCTTCGGAGGACTTGGTGATGGTTCTCTAGTTTCCATCTGCTGTGGAGAATCTGGAATGACTGAAGAGATAAACGAGTATTAGTATTTAAATGGCACCTTTTCATAATTCCTTCTTCTTTTACAAAGTCCTCTGGCTTTATAACACACACAAACGGTTTGATTTCTCTGATCTGCAGCCGTGGACATTTCTACTACACCAAAACATTTCGGGTGTCATAATTATCCAAATCCACAATTACATTTTGGACTTTAACGTTACAATTCTTATTAATAGTTTTTCAAATAAAATATTACTTTAAAAAACAACAACAGCAAACAGGAAGAATAAACAGCTCACCATCTTCATCGCTGCTGTCTGGTTCAGGCTTCTTGATCCTTCGTCTCTTTTTCTTCTCCATCTTCTCCTCCTCGCTATTGGAATCCTCCATTCGCTTGGTTTTGCTTTAACAAGAAGAGGAGTGTCATTAAAATGCATTTATAGCATTTTTTTAGTCTAAACACTCCATTTTAAAAGCTTTCAAAACTTTTATCTTTCTACAGTAAGTTATTAATTCAAGAGGAAATTCAGAATTCTGCTCTAGTCTTTCTATCCAAAGTTTTGAGCACAAATCAATAATACAGAGTGAAATAATCCATACTTGAAGCCTTTTCCCCTGAAGTGTTTTGCTGTAACACACACACACACGCACACGCGCACACGCACACGCGCACACGCACACGCACACGCACACGCACACACCTCCTGGAGTCTTTCTTGGTGTCTTTGGGCGGCTCCACTGCAGCAGCAGCAGATTGTTTTTCTTCAGGCTGTGAACTCTGACGCTGCTGCTCTGCTGAGGATGACTGAGCGGATTCCTCCTGCTTCACTGTTTTCTCTGGTTTCTCTGCAGAAATCAGGAGGTTTTGTTGGAAAGTTATTGATTGAATAAAAGCAGCACATCGGTAATCTGGAGATAATGTTAACCACAAATATATTCACAAGCCCTCACTTTTTAAAAACATTTTAAAACATCAGCCATGTAGTTTTATTACAAACTTCCTTGTTTGCATGAATTTCACATGATGCAAAACAAAACACAAAAACAGGACTGTCGACATATTTTTTAACCAATACTTAAAAGATTTGTTGACTTAAATCAACAGTTCAATTCAGCATGAAAACCATAAAAGGCTGCACTACATAAATAAAGAAATTCGCGGTCTGCATGGGGTTAATCTAAAGGTATTGAATTAAATCAACAAATTTCTATGTATTTCAAAATCCACTGAAAGGTTAGACAAGAAGATGGTGGTGATATTATATAACTCACTTGCTGCTTGACTTCCAAAGAAGTTGGACATCGGATTGACTTTCGCGGCTGGTTTGCTTTTAGCTTCATCAACCTAAAAACACCAAAAACAGTCGTAAAAACTACAGCAATCACTCTGCTGCTGTAGCAACTCATTCAAAGTGCCACTCCGTACCACAGCTGCTTCCTCCTTCTGCTCCGACTTCACGTCTTTCCCGCTGTCCTGTTTCTTAGGAGCCGTCTTATTTGAAAACATTCCCATGATGCCTTTCTGTGGCTTGGTGGAAGGTTTTGATGTCAGAGGAGCATCTCCATTCATGCCAGATTTTTTCATTTCTGGCTCCGGTGTCGGAGCTCGCTGGACTTCTCTCGTCTGCTGCAGCTCCAGGGAGGACATGGGCACCGCACTGGCACAGCGGATTGCACTGTATCTAAGAAGAAAGAACAACTCAAGTTTTACTAGAAACCCCTACCCTAAACGACAGCAGGCTACAAAGTAGAAACTGGATGGAAGAAGCAGATATTCCAAGCCATATCTGAACATTTTGACTGTTATTCGTGGAACTATCAGTTCATATAATAACATCTGCAGAATCTCTGCAGGGTGCTTGCAATTTCAAATAAAATATCTAGTGTGAAAACCCTGATTACTGTCAACTTTTTTTATCACAAAAGAAATGATCAACAAACCTGCTGCAGTTTTTTAAATTGTCTTTCACAGCATCATAGTCAACGCTGTAGAGAGGCCCGCTGTCCTTCAGTAAAGCTTTCTGCACGCTGTAGACGTGTTCACTGACTATCAGGCTCAACTTGGATTTGAAATCTGAAAAAGAAAAACACCAGAAATTAAAGGTGTCTGTGTCGACTACAACAGAAACACATAATGGAAGTGAAGAACAGATGCAATTTCCAAACACAGCTTTAGTTTGCAGTCTGGAGGCGAAAAGCAAACAGCTTCAACCAGCCAGAAATGCTGCACAACTGAAGAATAAAACACATTTACACACCTTCCAACTGGTCCTCCTTGACAACTGACACCTTGTGACACTGAAGGGAAACACAACATCAGTATGAGAAGAGTCACTGTGTACAAAAACATACAAATCACAACAACCAACCAAAACAAGTCTTAGTTTATTGGGTTTCTCACCGTTTGGCCATTGTCCACAAACTTTCCCGACACAAGATAGGTGGCATGGATCTGAGCCGAACTTTCCTTCCTCTTGTGATCCAAGTAATGGAAGAGCATTCTGAAAACAAGACACAAGTTATTGTTTTATTGTTAGGAAGTTTTCAGACATGTTTATGTACTCTGACCTTATTTTAATGGAAATGCAGGGTTTGTACAGAACATTGTTTACATATTATTTCTTGATTTCTCACTTGGGAAACTGCTATCATCTGCACAAAAGTCGACACACACATCACTTGATAAATGACTTTTTAAAATCCTTCATACAGCAAACCTGAAACTAGGAGTGTAAATCACAAATTTCATCAGTACATGATATTTGCTGATATTACAAAGTTTGCCACGATACGATTTTGAATGGATTCAATTCAGCGGCCTGCAATTAAGATGGACAAATATACTATGTCCATTTTATTCAATCCTTACAGTTATAACACCCCACAAAAAGCAACTAAACATGTTTTGAAAATTATTACTCCACTTTTCCAGACATTTGCATTGTTTTTAATAAAAATTATACACATAAAGTATGAGTTTTAAAATAAAGATGTCTCTTGAAGATAAATATATGTATTAGATATTTTCACTCATGGTATTGGGCCACTTAATCAATAAATGGTTCTATATGATCGATTTTATGATCATTGAAAATATATCTTTGTCTTGTCCCCAACAGAAGGAGAAACACTCACTGTTTGGCTGTGTTGACATGGACTCCGAGAGTGAGACTCAGCCATTTATAGGTCACCTGTCCAACAGAAATTACATGACAACATTAGTGTTACATCCACATTTTGTTTGGGAGAAAAAGACGATAGAGAATCAATGTAATGTTGGTCATAACGTTACAGTATTACAGTATATGGTCTTGTACCTAGCAAGCTAACCTGTCATTATTTGTAACATTAGCCTTTTTCGTTTTATCATCAAACACGATAAAGATTAATATTTAAGGTAACACCTCATTTAGTTTAACACCATTTTAACTTTTCACTATTGTTCAACATTTCATAAATCCTTGGTCCATCGCAAAAACACAACCGTTGGCGGTTTCTAGAAGTAAAGGAAATGAACATTAACGGTTAATCCACGAATTGAACAATTACGTTTCTAGTTTAATTTAAAGTTATTTTCGAGATCAGTCACAAGCCGAATTAACCATAGGCTCAAATACATTGTAAATAGTTGTAAGACATACCATAAAATATACACATAAGCTTTAAAAAGGAAAGCAAATAGTAAATACGCAGTTTTTATATGCAGTTCAACGGCTAATCACGTCAGGGCTAACTCGGGTCTAACGTCGGTAATTTGGCATTATCCCGCCAGGGATAACGTAAAGAAAAGGGGATGTATATCGAATGAAGAGTTCACTTACAATCTTATCGTGGTCGTTGACGAATTCGTCAATGTTATCCAAGTAAAGCTCGTCCATTTTGTTTGATTATCCGTGAAAACTGCCGTCTTGTTGAACTGATTTGACTGCGCGGGAAGGCAGTTTATTTACTTCCTGTTAAGTGTCACATGTCTGTTCTGTCTTCCGGTGGGATGAGCGGCTGCAGGTCGCCCCCTACAGGCCAACACTGGAACTGACTGACACAGACTGACACAGACTGGGGATGGAGAATCATTTCTTTCTTATTGACAACAAAGAAAAAAGAAATGCACAATTAACCTCTATTTTGTTTAAAACATAAACACAATACCTTTGACCCATTCATAATGAGGTTTGTGGATTTGCTGACAACAAGTAAATGATAGAATAACCCCAACCATATCATTTTCACACTTCTTACAGTAAAAATCCTACTTTGGCAAATCTTATTTGTTCAAGCCCCATGATTCAGTATAACATACTTAAAGCTGTCTATTTTGGCAGACTTTTTCTCCTTCCTATTACAAGGAAATATATTTTTTTTTACAGAGGTCTACATGTCACCTTTGTCCCAAATACTTCTTGTTAATCATTCACAGGATGGCAGCTGGTGGTTTGAAACAGACAAATAAAGATGCACTTATGAAATAAAATAACATTTTCAGGAAGAAACTGAACAAAACTACATCAAGTGACTGTTTGCAGCAGCTGTTGTGCTCATTCAAAGACTTGTGCATTTGTAAATATTTCATGTGACTTTATATTTCACACAAAAGGGAGTCTACTTTAGGTTTCCTTTAGTATTTTCTGTCAATTTCAAATATTTGAAGTTCATCAGAGTTGCAATTGGACCATAAATCCCAAACTCACTGGTTCAAATTAGACTGGGGACCTTTGTTTCATATAATCTCTCTCTGAATTCACTGTCATTTCCATACTGTTGGGTCTATAATAAAGTGCTTGAAATGGCCCCAAAATCACATGACTTTCAGATGAGTGGTAAAACACTAAACACTAATAGCTTACTGTATGAACCAATACATAGAAATGACAGAGTATTAACAGCTTGGGAACCTTGAAGTATTTTTTTTTACAACTTTACAAGGTTGGGCTTTTTCTGAATTGCAGCTATGTTTTTTTTTATTTTTTAAATACAATCCACTGCTTTTCATTTTTTTAATTGAGGAGGCAACTGGCTAGGGAATAATGGGCAAAATAATAATGGGAAAAAGTGGTGCTCCAGCAGCAGAAGGCAGTTATATATAGTGAAAACAAGGCTCCTCTGCAGGCTGCAGGCAACAGATCAGCAGCAGTTATTATT
>CAFUXE010000743.1:160386-179412 GCA_903364295.1 Serranus cabrilla
ATCCATTTTTATTGAATTTGAAATGCTGTGAGCCGATTCAGTGACCTACTGTTGAACCTGAACCTTCTGAAGTCACATCAGAGTGTAATTCGAGCGCCCCAGCGGCCCCTCCGATTAGCTCGAGTGCCTCTCTGGTTTGACCTAATGGGGCAAAAGTAAACCTCGTCTGTAATCTCAGCTCTGCACATACAAGAGATGCCACTTTTTATTCCTGCTGCTGAGAGACTCTCAGATCATCGCCGCTTCTGGGGAAACAAAGATACTGTATTTGGTACCGTTCCTGCTCATTTTGCACAGGAACAAGTGTAGTTTTTCCTTCCTTTTTTACACAGTATCTGCTCACAGTTTTCCAGCTCTTTTGATTAAAGATGGTTGAAGCAGAAAAGAAGTTTAATATTTAGGAACCTGTTTTGATACATATTTTAAAAAGCAATGCAGCACTTGGATTCTGGAAACTGGAATCTGGATATTTGAGAGACTGTTAACAGAAGTTTTGTTGGCATTTAACTCTAAATGTGCAGATATGGTGCGGGCACCTCGGGCTTCAAACAAAAATACACCATCCAGAATTATAATCAAGGCCAGAAAAATGATTGGGAAAGAGCAGAAACAACTTGGATGTACTTAAAAAACACACAGATGAAACAAAAAGTTTCAAAGCCACTGCAACAAGAAATATATTAAACAAACAGTCCTTTATACAAGTTTTCTAAGCTTCTGAAAAGAATTAACACTGGAACCAAGTCTGTTACGGCTGTTATTCACTCCATATGTTGTGCTTTTCATTGTCTGTACTGTGCATGTAGTGTTATTCATTGTGTGGTTGTGATGATGTCTCTAACTAACCGGTGAAGCCGAAGGCAAGTTAGAGGATCAGAAGTCATTCCTCGAGCACACTGCTGGAACAAATGCTTGATTTACTGCTACAACTGCAGTTCAAAGTACTTTGTAAAATAAAAGCGAGGCACAGAACGCAGAAGGGAAATAAAGAGACGAGCAGCACTGAGCAAAAAATGCATAAAAACACTTAAATGATGTCAGTGCTGAATTAAGTAATTGAGAAGAAAACTAAATTAAAAGATATTACATTCAAATGACTGCAGGATGAACATAAATGTTGCTCACAGACTTGTTATTTGTACATAGAAAGATCAATCTAGTAATAAAATAATCCTTATTTGTAGCCACATAGTTGAAGTCTGACCTGTTGAGCAGTTTCCAATGTTTTTTCAGGTTGTAGATTAATTTTGTTGCATTAAAATTAACATACAAGAAGCTTCAGATGTTCCTATTATTTTATCCACTGCCCCTGTAGTGAAACAAAGAGAAAGTGAGTCAGCATGGCAGCTCCCTGAGAGCAGCATCTAATAGATTTACTGACAAAGAGCTTCTGTTGTGCTCTATACAGGGCTGGCAACACGATCCATCAACCACACACACCAACATTCCTATACTGCCAACAGTGGACCATTACCTTATCATTACCAAGAGGGGACTTAAGTTTCTGGTAATTTTGAAAAAAAGGAAAACACAACAGAAATTTCACTTTTATGGTGTTTTTCTTTAATATTACTGCAAATGTGCTTTTTTAAGTCTTTAAAGAAATTTCCAAGAGGGGACTTGCAATTTTAAAGACATATGCATATGTTATATATATGCATTATATACACCTTAAATAAAATACTTATACAGCTACAATTTGGCATTCATTTTTAATATTGCACAAAGGGATTTTTGTTAGTTTTTTCCTGTGAGTGTTTTGTATTTCACTGATATTGCACACTACAGAAAAATGTGTGTAGCATGTTAAATAAGCTGTTGTATGTAGTAATACAAACAATAAATGAAAAAATATATATGCTGAAGATATACGCAACAATAAACAACCTCGACCTGTCAAAGAGGGGACATATACTGCGTGCAGGTGTAAGAAATACACACAAACAGCAGGAACAGAAGGTAAACTCAACCTATCAGAGTACACACACACAAAACACAGACATGCAATGAAAGCAACACAAGCAGAAGGACACAGACACACACACGCACATTGAGGCTCATTGTCAGTCTTCTTTCAAGAGCCCACTTTGAGATTAGATCTCCCTTTTCAAACACAAAAAGCTGTGGACAAACATCAAACAACAATTTCCATAGGAGACTTAGAAACAAAATCACATTGAAGCCCAACACAAAGTCTATTTTTCAATGTGGATGCTCACAAAAGAAGCAGTATTCCTTTTAGAAATGAATCTGCAAGATCTTTGATGTCTCCTCTGGGTTAAACCTTGCAAATGGATTCTTTTATCAGCGATATCATGGCGTAAGAAGGCGAATGCAAAGCGTCTGGCAGAGGAGAAAAGGTTTTCTGTTATTCTGCCGTGGAAATACCAGGCCACATTTTGACTTTCCTGCCTGCTGTTTTCTGGCCTCTTATATCGCGTTTGACTGCTGCGGTGCATCAGATCCACAGGAAAGAAATCTGCTCTTAGAGAAAAATGCATAAAAAATGGATTAGATATCTCTTGTGCCGGGTGCAAACACATTTCAGAGGTGTTTGTTCTCCAGCTGGCTTCAGGATTCCTTCAACAGGAAATTCTGATTGGTTTTATGATTTAAAACCTCCAAAAAGTGACAGCTATCTGCTTAAACCCATAGCTGCAGACTTCCTCAACCGTACAGCAGCAGTCACACCTCCTATCACAGCACTCAGGGAGGCAGGCGCGTGTGAAATAGCATGTAGAGACCAGACAGATCCATGCAGGAACACAGCAAACAAACTGCATGCTGTGCAGCTTCTGAAGCTCAGATTCTTCTGCTGCTCCAACACACAGATCAGCACCTGATAAGACGATTTCCTCACAAACACCAGCTGAGAGGATTGTGGTTACAAGATATGACGTTGGATCTGAATTGTAATTGTCTTCACTGCAGGTGGAGAGACGCTGTAAGAAGCAGAAATGGTGAAATTTATCATGAGAAGGTTTTTAATAAGTTGTCACAGCATGGTTCTGGGGAGCGACAGAATAATCAAATTCAAATATTACTTTTTTTTGGAGAAAGCTTCCTTAAAGACATCCCATTTTGGAAACAAACAATTCACGACTGAGCTGGCTTTGTTTGAATATAAACAATTCAAGTAGAGAGCAGAAGAGGCGGAGCACGTTGGCAGAAATGCAATAATGGAACCATTCAGCTGTTGTCTGATGGTGATTTACAAATTTATCTGCATACGTATGCAGAGATGAAGTGCTATAAGGACGTGAAACACCTTCAAAAAGTAAAGAAAAGTTTCTAGGCATACTTTAAACAATGACCAGCAACTGGAAGAGGATGTCTGTTATCAGGACATGTGCTGACTACTCAGGAACTAGAAATATACCAGAAATATTGGCTGTACCCTGCAGGGAACTGTATTTAATGTAACTGAGCCAGGTATGATCTAATCCGTGAGAAGACTTTCCAGGGGGAATTACTGCAGAATTAATTCCTGACTCTTTAGTCTGTGACTTTAGAGTAACAAAAAAAGAAAAAGGTGTGCACATGGAACAGACTCGACACACACAATTGTAAAAGACTTATTAAGTTGCTCTGCTGCACTTTTTATTATCTGCATATTTAACTTCCATATTATGTACAGAATGCTTTAAATTGGTTTTTCATATGTAAATTTTATGTCTGTCCAATGTGAAGCACGTGTGTTGCATTTCAGGTATGAAAGGTGCGATACAAAGACAGTTTATTATTATTAATGTTTTATTCTACTGTTCTCCTTTGGATCTTGGCCACATTACCGCCACCTGTCAATCAGAAATGTGCTTTATCTGCATCCTTGTGTCCAAAACACACAAACTGGGGACGTGCCAAAGCATTACTAGTGGTCAAAATCTCCACAGTGGACCTAGAGATTGAATTTAACAAATAAAACTTGGGTTATCTTTCCAACTGTCCATTTTAGATCCAAAAAGTCTAATAATTCAACAATTTTCGACCCTTGAAGATCACTGCTTTCAGTTGGGTAGTCCCCATTTTTCTTAGAATTTGCAGAGAAAGTCCAGCAACAAGGAGACTTTTCTATGAAACCAACACACATTGTTGTTACCCTTTGCATTGAAACTTGTGTCCATTTCGTGATCAAAACACGACAGACAATTATGACGCTCTCTTTGTTTCCACTGCAAACCAACATCACTGAAAGTCTTGCATTATATATGAAGATGCAATACATTTTCACAAAGTTTAAATCACTTAAATCATTTTAAAAGCCAGAGTAAATCCATAGATATTAGTAATCTTTCCCAGCATCCCATGACCTCACAACCATCAGCAACTTTTCCCCAAACACCCGGCTGCTTCCACTCTGAATTCCACTCACAGACTTAACACTGAAATTACACGGCAGCCTCTGCTGTCGCTGTCGGTCCTCCACAGAGAGGCTCTGGTGGCGGCGCCCCAGGCCCAGTGTCACACTCCTTCAGCGGGGACGATCATTAGCCGCCTCCCAGAGGAATGTCGCCCCCTCAGCACCCGCTCCACTTCACCCTCAGCCCTTTGTGGCTCCTGCTGATAAGGCCGAGCTAATATCTGCTCAGTGGCTGGCTGCATGGGACACGATAAACACAGGCTGAGCTGCTGTCCACTCCAACAGGACAATAGAGACTGGACTCCAGCCCCGGGGCCATTGTGATTCTATAATAGAGGATAGTGTATGTACAGCCGAAATCCTGGCCAGGTGCTTCAAACAAAACAGAAGACAGAGAAAAGATGACATATTGACTTGGTGGTTACAATGGCTGCGCTACAAGCAAAATGTCACAGCGTCCGGCTCTGCTGCCGCCCGTGTCCTTGAAAAGGTAATGAAACCGTTTTCATCCATTAAAAGTGGCTTTGAATAACAGCAGCTGGAATTCAGATAAAACCAAACATCTCACATGCTTCAAGCTTATTTTTAGTTAATTTGTGTGCTTTTTGAAACTTTACGCAATAATATATAAACAATTACACAATCCAGCAGTTACTGAGCAACAGTTTTAAAAATGTGTCAAAGTCAAACACTTTCCTTTAAGCTTTGTTTTGGAAATAATGGCTCTTTACCTGCTAAATGCCCCAACATATTCAACATTCAGTGGGTTATCCAAGACTGAAAACAGCAGCCTGAGATGAAAGTTCAGCTGCTGGTTTAACTGGGTTTTAGCTGTAGAAGTTCCATTCAAAAATCACCTGTGTTAAAAACTGGAACATTTGTTGACAGTAAGTCAAACACTGCAGTATGTTTGGTTATCAGTGTGAATCTTGTATAAAAACCACATTACTGTGCTGCACAGATACTGAGTTACAAACAAGTTTAATCACCTCGTCAGTTGGTTTTGGTGTCGGCTTCAAACTGAATAAAAAGAGAAAAATATCATTTGAAAAACCCTTAAGCACACTTGATTAGATTTTCATATTTGTGGGAAATGACTGATTCCCACATTGATTTAGTTGGTTCTAAAGAGACTCAATTCTGGCAGATTTCTTCTCATCGTGTCATTACTGCTCGTCCCTCCAGCCGTGAAGGTTCGGCTTCACTGAGTCACACAAAGTCATTATTAACGTAATTTCTTCATGCATGCTAATAGTTTTTCTTCTCTGATTCTCTGTAATGTAATATCTGCACATTTTTGCCGATTTCATGAAGCGGTTCAGTGTATAAAGTCTTCAGAAATATAGAAATCTTACTGGTGTACATTAAACACACACAAACACACTTCCCAGGTTGTGTGTGTGTGTGTGTACCATCCACACAAAGGAACTCCCTCACACACACAGCACCTCTGATCTGACTCTTGTTGCCAGGTCTGTATGGTAATCACACTCTCTCTTAATCATTAAAACACACTCACACACACTTAGAGCCCGACAGGCTTCTCTGCTGACTCTACCAGATCTGCATGATGATGACGCTCCCTGCAGTGAGCTGCGTGTCAACACACAGCCCACTCAAACAGAAGCCCGCTCCATGAAAGAGAGGGAACCTGATACTTAGATCTGCTTGCAAACAGCACAGAGTGGCTGCAGCGTCTTCATGCTGCTGCTACGAAGCACCGCAGGAGACCATCGGCCTCCCGTCCTCGGTCCTGTTTGTGCTGATGCTGCATTTATATCATGTAGGAGGATTCCCATCATTATGAATTCACATGTTCATGCCAGCAACTGTACAGTTTACACAGTGAATAAACAGTTATTGTTGTGGTAAAGGTATTTGCATTCACAAATTTTAAATTAGTTGGAGCTGGCATGATTGATGAACTATATTTGTTGTTTATTGGCCCTTCATACACCTTTGTACCACATAACTGCAGGAGAGATGCATCATAATGGCCTCTATTTATATGGTGTACAGTGAGTTTAGTGACGTTTTTCTGGGTCAGACTTTAGAGTATGAGCACATGGTTATTTCCTGTAGTACAGAGTTGAAAAAGGGAGTCAAATAGACTTTGTGTCCTGTGTGAAAAGAAAAGTAAACAACTTTTAACATAACTTCTGTTTTTCATGTAGCTTCAGTGGCATTTTCCACTCATCACGTGGCACCTAAACTTGTTGTAAAAAACGTGGTTATTTCACGTAATTCTGACAGGTTGATTGAAGCAGAAGGAAGTTTTCCTTGCAGATGCACTGAAGGCTTCCTCGCCGGGAAAACTTTATAGTATTAAAATAAAACATCAGAATCACACACACACAAATAAAGCATTGGGAAACAAAGAAAATAAAGACATATGCTTTGGTCTCTGTCTGTTATGAACGTTATCATCACCATCACATATGCCGGCGTGGTGTCAAGTGTATATGAATATTTCATGCAATTCACTTACATTTTGTTTCACACTGCTACAGTTTCGGACATACTAAAAATTGGCACAATGTGCAGATTACACAAATATTTCTCTGATGTAGAGCTGCTCAAGGAACAAATACTGTTCTATGATTGAGTCAGACAAATCAAAGTTAATCTCAGAAAGTTGCTTGAACACGCTGCCACGACTGAACTGCTCTCTTACTTTTCATTCCTCGTCGTAACTTCTATATTTTCTGTCAAACACTGGCTGTTGCAAGTTTTACAACTGAGTTTACAAAGTTTTTTCCCACGACAATCAACCTGAGTAGAGCTGCGTGGAATCTGGATTGAGCATGAAGTGCTATTGACCCGAGCAGCCTGGAGCGGCTTTGAGTCGGGGAGCAGAGAGAGCAAACAGCTGAGAGCGAGGAGCCCAGATTCACACTGTACTCTGCTCAGATGTTCCAGTGCAGACCTGGTGCAAACTGCAAACATTTTAACTGCAACAAGTCAACTATTGATTGTGAAAGGATCATCAGTTGTAATTATACTGCAGTAGCAATACTGATTACCGGTTCCCAAATATGAAGAAAAACAACAGTAATATTTTGGTTTGACAGGTCTGCACTGCTTCAGGTTTTCCAAAAGGAATTTGATGTTACAGTCATTTAACTTGGAAGTAATTTGCCCATTTGAATATTAAATTTCTGAATGGATTAATAAAGAGTAAATTGACCCTGACTAAACTGACCCTGAGTCTTTGAAATTCATGGTCTCCATTCCCTGTTTAATAAATGGTAATTTAATGCTCAGCGCAGCTCCACTCTCCCTTCTTTGCTAACTGAACTTACTTCACCGTGAAATCCAGTGACCTCTGAATTATTGGCTGAATCTCCATTTGTGTGTGTGTGTGTGTCACTGAGCCCCACAGTCGTAAATGTCCTCGGTAGCTCTGCTTTCAGGAAAGCAAAGCGAGAGGAAGATCTCCATTAACCTCTTAACCTTCAATGTTCTCAATATTTCTCTCTAACTTCTTTTAAAGTGAGTTAAAAAAAATTCCACTGCGCTATTTATTCCCTCTATCGACTTTCCACAGGACTTTTTTTAAGCAATATTATGTGTTAAACATTCAAAGACGCTGTTTTTTAAGGACTCTTTAGAAAAGCTTCTTCTCATGAATGGTTCAAAGGTGTTTCAACAAAAAGTAATGCACTGAATTTTGTTGCTATCCCATAAAATTCTGTACATTTGTTGCATCCAGACTGCCGGTGCATTAAGGACGACTGACTGACGGCCCTGCTTGAGGAGCAGTAATTGAGTAATTGTAGAAATTGAGCTCTCTGGGTTCATGTAAGGTCTGTATCCTTTCTTGTTTTCATTTAAGGCATTAAGTAACGAAAAAAAACGAGAAAACAAAGAATATAGGATATAAAGTCTGAACATGTTGTGATATCCAGCAGCTCGTTAGCCGTGCAGCCCTCCAGTTAAATGAACCACTGCAGTAATGACTGAATAAGAAATTGCTTTCATTGCTGTATGACTGCAGTCTGTAATGTGGTGAGTTTCTGGCCTTGTTTATACAGATCTGCACTGTATTGCACCAGCAATGCAAGAGTCCAGATCATAGACTGTATAAAGAAATGGGCCAAAACACCGGGACTGACAACAAGATCTGCAACCAAAACGACAGAACTAGACTTCATCCACTAGATGGCTGCAGTTAGTGAAGGCAGTATGGTCACTGACGCCATAATATCAGTTCACAATGTAAATTCCAGCTGTGCATGGTGCATTGGTTTAAAAGATGAGATAACTCTGAAGATGAAGAAAAGAGAGCTGCACAGGCTGATTAATGTTTCACCTGATTGCAATGCTTTTTCCATTTTGTTGTTGTTTATGAAGTATTTTTACATGTTAGCCTGTAAGTGTTCAGAGACAAGAGAGACTTGTTTATTCACAAATTCATTAAGCATTAGCTTGTGATCAAAACAAAAAAATGTGCCGATTTTCTCTGAGAATCAAAACACAGTGAATATAAAACCACTAATCTGCGGCGAACAATAACCTCTCCCACACTGTCAGCACGACTGTTTTCATTCTGCTTTATATAATTGGACCTGTTCATGAAACTGCATCAAGATTTGTGCTTTTCACTGATGGACTGCAGGAATTAAAAACATAATTTTATATGATTACTTCTCTGTGGTGCAACAGGCGACATGATGAAATATACATGACAGACTAACTACTCCTATAAATAATCAGAAAAAAATTAATTTGTATTGTACTTTTCATACACTGTCTGAATGAGCATGCAAACAGAGATAGACATAATGAATGAAAATTTTAAAATATGTAAATATTGAATAAAATAAGTTGAAAGTAAAAAACTTAACATTAGAAACCCCAATAAAAAAGATATAAAATATTCAAATCAGTACCTATAATTGCAGCCTGCACACACACATTAATTAATGCTGCAGCAGCATCAAAGCGTCTCCATCCGAGTTTATTCTGCTCTTTACTTTTTTACATCAGTGCTGGAGATCTGAATCCTCCTTTGATCAGCGAGCACAGTGAGATGCAGGTATGTGACTGTTTTACATACTCAGAGAAAAGCAGCTGAAACATCACAGATCACTGTGGCAGCATGAAGAGTTTCACAAGCTCCAAGCAGAATATTCTCAGTGAATCGAACCACATGCCAACCTGCATTTTAAATGTCGAAAAACTATTTGCAAGTCACACACTGACATTACAAGCTTTTTCATAGTCACAGCTGCATGCTGCACCTCCCCGCTCTGCAGCTGTGCATGTACCAGAGATGAATATCTTTGAGGGAAAACATTTTAAAGTCACGGCAGACGCTCTCATCCACAGAAACTATCAATGAGGGCATCTGCAGCTGCGTGTTATTCTGTTGTTCTGGGTGACGGAGCTCATAAATGTCTGCTGGCTGGAGCTGTGACACGGATCGGAGCGAGAAGGCAGATCAATGCTAACATTTCTCCAGCACGCCTGAGGCTGCAGCTGCCTCCATCAAGGGCAAATAATAGAGCAGATTAGCATACAGTGTCAAGAAACCACTCAGGGATTTGTTGCCACACTTCTGCAGCGCACTGTCTCCACTAAATGTATTCACCACATAAAATAACACCAGGAGAAATCTGAAGTGTTGTTTTATTTACATTTTTTAGGAAGCAGCTCAACCTCCATCTGAAATGATTAAATAAATCCTGCGGATCGTCGCAGCATCTGCTAACACAGCATGCTCGGTTAGATCAGTGAGCCTCCTGCTCCGCGGGGAGACTGTGGAACAAAAGCATGTTGTGATTTCACATGCTCAGTTAAGTTTGACCACCGTGTCGGCTGCGAGCTTCGCTGTCTTGCCTGATTACTCCCAACAAGTTCCACTTCTCCCGTCATTTGCTGTCAACAAGTTCCAGCAGAAAACATCTCGTACTTTGATGTCTCAAGTCATTTGCATAATAGCTGCCCTCTCTAGCACGATGAGGAAAAAACTGCTTATATGTTTCTATTTATCCTCCATCCAGGATCTTGTAGTGTAGAAGAGAGAATAGCTATTTTTTACTCCTGCAACAAATCCTGCCTGGAACCTGTTGCCTGTGAAGATGAAGGAGGCGTGTTGGCAGCACTCACAGATGTCTGTGTTTGTTGAGCTGCTTTGGAAGGAAAAGACGATGTTTTCTCCATGTTTCCATCACTAATCGCTGTTTCACTGAAACCTGCCAGAGCAACACAGCAGTCCTGGAAATCACAGCAGTGTGAATTAAAGCGAGGGAATCCTTTTTGCTCTGTGTAATACAAGTTAACAGGTTTAACTGTGGAGCTGAGAATAATGCCGCCATGCTGCAGGACTGAGGAGAGAAAAATGAGAAGAGAAGCAGAGACGCTGGAAGAGAGAGACAGGCAGTCGTTCTGAGTTATGGAAATGTCCAGAAGCTGCTTCCAGTAATCGTTCCTATTGTAGATTGTGGTGTAATTGTGCTGCTGTTTGCTGCTGATAAACCTCTGGAAGAGTCCGGTCTCTGCTGGATTCTATCAGGAGGCCGTCAGACACAAAGTTCTGGCTCAACCAGGCAGCCAGGAGGGTTTTTTTGGTTCCTTTTTGTCTCTCTGCACCAACAAGATGACGCAGCACGTGGAGAGACAGAGACAGATATCAACACCTCGGGGTCATCATGTGTACACGCAGCTCGCTGGACGCTCTTATCTGCAGCAGCTCACAGCGCTGAGAGTGCACGGACTCTGAGTTTAGACGGCCCCGGTGGAAATAAAACCAGTGACTGTGGAGGAGATGCTCGACTGGTGGAGCTTCACAGGACCTCTGCTGTCTGTGGCTCCATCAAACCCTGACACATTTCACTCAGAGGTTTCACACTGAGGGTCCTGATGGTTTAAAAAAGTTTTGAAATATTTCTAAAGTCAGAGTTGGTAGAAGTTGATGGATCAAAGCTGCACTTATCAATAGTTTTAATGTCAATATTTGGAAAAAAAGACTTGTAGAGATACACACATAATTTTGGCATCTTTCAGCTTATTGTTTTGGTTTTTCAGCCCAAACTTTACTGGTTTTGTTTTTTCTCACATCAGCAACGTTTCTAGCTGCAGCAGGCAGCTTATTTCAGCAGATAAAAAAAACACTGTATGCATCCTCTTTAGCTCCAGACAAAGTTAGTGACTAGCTAATTAAAAGTGTAGTAGCTAAAATGAGACCAAAACAGCGAAAAGGACACTGAATATTGGTCTTAAAATGAACCGCCTGGATGTAAATGTGACTCCAAATGGATGCTCATCTGTCTGCTGGAAGTGTCAATAGTTTGTGTTTTTGACAGACAAAGTTGTCCTCATCTACTTTGAATAACTCTGTAAGTCTCTAACTTGACCAATCAAGAACCAGCGTGACTTCACGCCTTGACGTGTTTCGAGGGCGAACTGCTTCTTGAAAACACTCCAATCAGGTGGTAAGATGCACATTTTCCTCGAGTGTCATCAGCAGTTTCTAAAATTAGGCAAAAGAAAGACAAAAAAAATAATCCCCTCACACTTCTAATTCTTCTTTTGTTTTATGTGGACATGACTGACCACGTTTCCACGGCAGAGGATGCAAACACTGAATATATGAACAATTTATATCTTCCTGCATGCATTAAATAAGTGGTAATATACATTCAAGGACAATATGCTCAGTCTTAAACACAATGTACATCAACAATAATATATCACAGAGAATGATGTGTTATATAACTATTGGTTTAGAATTCTTCATAAATAAAATATCAAGTGATCAAGCATGTTATAGTTCAAGGCCTCTTGTTGTTTGTCTGTGAAACGTCTGTTGGTAGAAATTGATGGAGCACATCCTTCAAAGCTGCACTACTCAATGGTTTTTATATCAAGTATGAAAAAAAAAGAATGTGCAGCAATGTTAATCAGGTCACTTGTAGAGATATACACATTCTTTTGGCATCTTTCAGCTCATTGTTTTGGTTTTTCAGTCCCCAACTTAACTGGATTGTTTCACTCTCATCGCTCTCGCATCAGCATCTTTTTTCAGCAGAAAAGCTCTAAAAACACTGTATGCATACTCTACTCTGAGTGTGAGTGTGTGTGTATTTCTTTGAGATTATGACTGAAACTTGTATGAGGACAATAAGTACACTTTTGGTGCATAAATTTCTCCAAAATCCTTCACATCCAATCAGTGTTTGAGATGTTGGAGGAGCAGGTTTGAGGGTTTTCTCTTCAGATTTCATTTCAAGGACAAATAATCATCGGAAGGCTTTTACATATTTGCCTTAAGCTTAATAAATTAACTTCACCCTCTGCAAAATCATTTTAAATGTTAATAATTAAAATGCTAATTAACCATTAATTATACTACTAATAATAATAATTCACAGTACGCCAAAACAGTCAGTTCATTTTTAAATCCGACCAGCTTTAATCAGCGGTGTTAAAGGAAAATCCTCTTCACCAAATGAGTTTCTGCTCAGTTTACTCAGGCGTACGGCTGTTTGATGACTTTGTGGTTTTAAGCCTTTCAGAATGAAGATTTAAAATTACTCTTCTACTCTTCTCTCCGTCTGAAAGTCTCTTAGTGACCTGAGGTGGAGTAATTTATGGAGGAAATATGTGAGGAGTCCTTGAAAGGTGGATAATCACACAAAGAAATAGTCTCAGGAGTTTTCTTCACTGTTTTTAGGGATTTTAAAGTGTTGAAGCTCAGTGAAATAGATGAAAATATACTGCTGCTAAGAAACAAGGAAGATGGTAAACGGGGTCAACGAAATCACACGTCTTGTGCGTAAATAATTCATGAATAAAAATGTAATTTCACATTAGAAATGTAAAACAATCAAATTATAACCTGTAGCAAATGATACATGAGGCACACATTCTTGCCGAAAGGCTTTTGATTAGAAATACATTTAGAATACGATTATAAGATAGAAATAAAATTAAATTCAGCTAAAAAAGTCGCCTCAGGCACTAAAGGATCATCATCGTTCACGATGTGTTGTTTAGGATGCTAAACCTCACTGTCCATTTGTTTCATGCCTTCATTGGGACAAATCGGGTTATATGTTCCTTCAATAACTCTGCTCCAACAAACAAACATTTATATACATTTAAAATCTAATCCGGACGAAGACACAAAGCTGTGATTCATTTTTCTGCACGAACATTTGAAAGTTAAATATATAATGTTTGATTTCAGACGTTACATGGAGCTGCTCTGACTGCTCAGCCCGGCTGACTGACGGCTCCCTGTGACCTGAAACAAGATGTGGCCGCTAACCAGCGACCCGGACGAGGCCGAGGGAAACAGCTGCCACTCCTGCAGAGCCGAGGCTACAATAATACGAGTCCATCAACAGTGTAACAGAGGATCATTAACAGCAACTCGTAAACTCTGTCATCACCTCCAGTAAATCTACTTTACGGTCTGAATCTCTCTCCATTATGTCTATATATCTACATCTATAAATCACTACATATCAGATAAACTATCGGCATTCACACATCCTAACACCACTATCAAATACCGGTAATCAAACCCTGAATGAACCCTGAATGTCTGACTCTGCCCTTCATCACATCATTGTCCTCGGAGTATTCGCCCTCGTTCCCAGACAGAGCTCGGCTTAGATGGAAAACCAAACCATGCAGAATATAACAGACAAGCAAAGCAACTTCATCACTTCTCCTGGGAGCTTTTAAGCCAAAAAGTTTAAAAGCAACAAGTCGGCCACACTACCTCATCTCATTTCAGCACCATGGACAGCAGCAGAGCTCCTGCTAGCTGCTGCTGCAGACACACCTGCCTCTCATGACTTGTTACCCTGAAAACTGTCTCATTAGGGAGACTGATCAGCAGCTAATTAGGCAATTTTGTTAGTCAAATAATAAATAATAATCAGGCAGTTTACACTTTCAAAGAAAAGCTCCAAACAAATGTGTAACAACTGTGGTTGTCTGGCTCTCTGAGGACTCTTTAGCAGCTGCAGCTGATAGAAAACTAAAATCCTCACAAGCATCGACCGGCTTTGTTTCAAAAGCTCCAGACACAACAAGTCCAAGGTCACTTCAGCAGCAACAGCAGGACTTGTTTCTGTCCAGAGGGAGTTGGACTTGTTCGGACTTGACTGGAGCTTGTTGTGGACAGGCGTACTTGGCTGGATTCCAGTTTCAGTGGAGAGATGAGCTCTGAGAAAGAAACGCTCCAGCGACTTAGCTGCCATGTGACTCTGCATAATAAGAATAACAGTCCGACCAAAAGGTCCCTTTAATCAATATTCAATGCATTTTGGGAACTTTAGTTGTAGTCCAAGGCTGTTAATCCTTTATGAGGAGAACAAAAAGAAACAGAAGGAGGACGGTAACATATCCCAGACCTGCTGTCTGCCCTAAAGGAAGCCAGAGGCATGGTACTGTTTACCGCAGGGCAAAGTCATTAACTCATAATTAGTTAATATGTAAAACTGTGTCTGCTACTGCTGTTATCTCCAAATCACTTACAAAAAGAGCTGACCTTCTGAGATTAGAAACATTAGGGGCTGCAGGTTCCAGCCTGAATAAAACAACACTTCTGTCGGAGAGTTTTGGTTTGAAAAAAGTTTGCTCCAGGAGAACGACTCCCCCTTTAACAAATACATGAACATCTGGTCTAAAAGTCAACAAAACCAAAGCTACAAGGTAATAGGAGGAGGTGAGAGATGAAGGGAGCTGTCAACTTTGGCTTTAGGGTATAAGTGAAGCTAAAGTAATAAATTAATAATAACTAGAAAAGCACTCGTAGAGCGCAGACCTCCGCCAAGGCAATAGGGTCAGTTACCAAGCTGCACACTTGAAGGATTATATTGAAAGCATGTAATGACGATTAGAAATGTCTTCAACATGGACAAAACTACAGCAAGATTAAGTAAATAAAAAGTTAAAAAAGTAAAGTTTTATAGAAGTCAATTGAAAAATGACTTCTCACTTGTTTTATTGCCTCAGGAAACATTTTCCTAACGAGTTTATGTTCTTAATTGCTAGTTTCAAGTGTTTCAACACAGCAGGATGTTTTGTAAATGATTTCTCATTTGGAATAAAATTGATGAGAAAAGCAGGGTTAGGGTGTGTTGGGCTCTTACGGGTTGTGTTTTCATCTTTCATAAACTGAAAACACTGAAAGAGTAGATGTTCAAACATTTTGGATGCCTAATAATAACAATTTGTGACAAACATTCAAGACAAAGTTTTTAGGATTAAAACGATGGAGGAGCTGCTGATTGACAGTAAAGTGTGTGTGTGATTAATTATGTTTGGATCACAGTTCTTTGTCAATACATTCATCTCCAAATGACTGGTGTTTGTTTTGTTTTCCTCAGCAGATAATTAAAGAGAACCTCTCTTTGACAGGATTAATTCTCACCCTGATGTGTTATTTTGTTACATTTCAGGCTGAGCCGGCTTTGACGTTCAGAAAGTTTTCTTCTTCTCAGGTGAGGATTTGGGTGTGACTCGAAAAGTGTCATCTATCATTAAAAATAAAAAGTATTAAATGTGTTTGAACTGAGATTTTTCCTCTGTTAATCTCCATTTACGTGCTTATGATTCTGTGCATAACATCTTCTTCTACTCTTCTTTTTTCCTGTTGCCACTCTCTGTTGTTTCATTTTATTATGGAAGAGGATGCAAACAGATCAACCCTATAGATTGATAAATGCATTCCTTCTCTTTCTTCCTTCCCTCCCCTGGCCTCTGACTCTAAATAAAAAAGCAGCTGTATATTACTCTGTCTGTGTGTATGTGCCTGTATTTAAATCTCGCCTCCAGGCAGAGTTTTCCGCCCACATTTTCGATTTTTCTGTTAACCATGTTGTCCCACGGAGACTGCAAGCCTCTTTCATGCAGCATCAATGCGAGCAGAAAGGTGGTACATAAAAAGCACAGAGTTATCTAACCAACGGCACCGTAGGATCCAAATCGCTGCACATAAAATGCAAATTCAATATCAATATTCGCTGCAAAAACAAATGTGCAGGAGGATCAGAGGTTCAGATCTCATTTATTTAATGCTGGATTTATCTTTTGCTTCACGTCGGTTTTATTATTAGTCCCTTTTGTGATGTTCAAGACTGAGAACACAGTGTTTTTCCTTGTTTTACAGCCCTTTAAGTCCCATGTTTGCTGTCAATTTTTTAAACTTATAAGTCAGACGGGAACCTGCAGTGAAAAGTAACAAAATCCAGTTATTAAAGTGGAGGTAAGACTGCTCCCCAGCAAAGCCTGGGGTGCTCGTGTTCTCAGCAGCTTAAAGAACACTTGATAAATATATTTTTAATGCATATAGTTAAAAACGTAATTATGTGCATTATGAGGTACATCTGACACTGCTGTTTGGGGGATTGGTTACTCTCTTGCTGTGATGTGTCTTCCTAAAATCAATTCAAAACACGTCATGAAACATTTTTTTGGCAAAGCTCAGCAATGTTTTCATTATAAGCAGGAGAGAAAGAAAATGTTATGACTCAGGGGTTAATGCTTCCTCCAGTTAAAGCTGCTCAGATCAGGAATGGGATTTTTTTGTTTAATTCACCAGTTTTAAGGGCTTCATGAGGGGCTCAGGAGCAGCTTCTGTCAGTGAGCTTCAGGTTGCACACTGCAAAATTTGACCAGATGCAATCAGACATCCTGGTTATTTTGCATGCTGAATTATTTATTGGATCACACTAAATCTTTTCCTGGCTTACTCAATAGTATGGAGGTATGACTACAGTTCATAAGATGAGTGTTGCTCACCTTACAAGGGTGTTCTGCAGGTGAGCTGCAGAAGTAAGCATGGCTGACATGCAGAGAAATAAAGAAACCGCTCAGGTCACTGACACCTGCACCTGAAGGAGCACTGTTTAATAAAAGGGGAAAAACAAACACAGCCTCTCAGGGGAACAAAAGCCAGGCAAGAGATTAAAAGCGAGGAAATGAAGACTGGAAAGGACAAAAGAGCAGCGAGAGTGCACTGCAGGAGGTGAGGAGCAGAGAAGAAGAGGCATGTTGACTCCAGCCCTCTCATTATAAAGGTCATTAGTGGTTCCTCTCCTCTGGCGGCTGATTAATAACATCATTTAGATCAAAAGGCTGCTTAACTCAAGACCTCTGAATTATAGTTTAGACTAAATAAGGTCATCAGAGAGAGAAAGTTAAGTGCAGTGAGAGAGCGGCCTCCTAACTCTCAGCCTCCGTCTGTACTCTGCAGATTCATGTTTTTAAAACAACTCAAACCTTTGCGACGTTGTACCAGACTGTTGTGGGGAAGAAGGAGCTGACCTGGGAGGCAAAGCTCCCATTTTACTAATGGGAGCTTTATGTTAAGACAGTGTGTCTCTTCCGTGGTCTGGGAACGCTTCCTCAGGAGAAGCTGGAAGTTGAAAAGATGGGGAAAAGGACGCCTGGAATAACCCGAGGTTGGATGGATGAAACCTTTGTAAATCTGAAACTCTAAAGCTTCAAAACTTGCCAAGTTTCCATTAAAGTCTCATCAAATTTTGAAGCAAAATTTTGAAATGTTGCATTAAAGAACATGTGAATTACGGAGGTTTAGAGTGAGTAAAGGAAGCTGTAGACTAATCCGTCAGTAAACAGTAGAAGAAGAGACCGAGCAGGAGAGAATAAAAATAATAAATAATAAGTTGCTAATCAGAAACTTTTATGCACATTTTTAAAAGTTTTTTCAAGTGTTGCCGTTTCCATCAAGCTTTTTTCATGTAAATCTTCAAAAATGCACATCAGAATTCTTTGATGGAAACACGGCTAATGAACTGAAGTTTGTTTGACACAGACTGTGATGTTTCTGTATCTGTATCTGATCTGGAACCAGCCACTGATGAAGAAACATCTGAAAGGAGTCAGACTGATTCTCAGCTCGTTCCCTCCTTCTCCTCTCATCTTTCTGTCTTAACTTCATAACCCTGGCGGCACATTTGTCTCTCTCTCTCTCTCTTTCATCCAGCGGCACACCTGGCTCAGTTTAAGTTTTAATCTCTCCTCTCGGCAGTGTTCATTATGTGTGTAATTGTCCTGTTTCTTTAGTGGCTGACTTTGCCTGCAGCTCAGAGAGCAGAACAGAGCTGCAGCCGGGTTGTTAATGACAGCAGAGAAGAGCCACAGAGTCACACTGAAGCTGCACTGACACACCACTCGTACCTGCTCCATTGATTTAATCAACCATAATAGAGCGTGGTGGAAGCAGATGTTTAAGTACGCTTTTTCATGTTGCCCTGCTGAATGCATGAGCACCACTGCCTGAACTCGTATCCCCCATTAAATAAATCCATTATGCATTACATAAACAGAAAAACCACGGCAATTATGCTGTGTACACATGCTGTTGGTAATTAGTATTATTATTTATTTTCATTGCCTTTCCATCAGATTTTGGTCATATTGTGGTAGGAGCAGCAACACCTCAGTCCTCATATTGCACCTTCTATTCCTTCTTTCTTTACTCATTCTGCAGGTTTCCTCCAGTTTATGGAGTATTAACTGTCTCGCTATCTCAAAGGTTGTGTGTTAAGAAGCTCAGTAATGCTGGAAGGATGTTTAGTGGCTGTACAAATAAACCCAGCCTGATCTGTAGGCGCGAGAGAGAGAGGGAGAGAAAGAGAGAGAGAGAGGGAGAGAGAGGGAGAGCGAGCATGTGTTGCAGC
>CAFUXE010000743.1:202091-218309 GCA_903364295.1 Serranus cabrilla
TTTTTACATAAAATAAAAACCCCAATACAGGCTAAACGCAGCTTCACCGGGCGCGAGCCGCGGTAAATTAAGTTTTAAGATAGCTTAACTTTATTTCCGTTTAGCTGTTTGTTTTTTTGTGTGTTTTGGTCTTTATTTATTAGTGAGTACCCTTGTTTAATTGTTTGTTTTTTATTCAAATCATGTCGCGAAACTGAAGACAATTTCCACTTTGCGCGTAAAAACAACCTACATGTGACAACTTTTCATAACGGAGCTTCAGGTGTAAGTCTGCGCGCAGTTCAGCTGGGCTCCAACCACAGAGCTGCAGAAAACAGAAAGACAGCGCACTTCACTGACCTCTCTCTCTCCCCCCTCTCTCCCTTTCTCTCTCTCTCTCCCCTCCTCGCTTCCTCCAGTCGGGGTTGAGGAGATCTCTCTTGGAGCTGGAGAGGAGAGGTTGGCCGTCTCTCTCCTCCAGCAGCCGCCGGGCTTCTCTGCAGCCTCCACGCCACTTCTTCATCATGGATCTAGGGACTAAAAGAATCGCTTGGATTATCGCCCAGGTCGCCCTGCATCTCTGCAGCTTGTACGGGACAACCGGAGAAGGTGAGCAGGCTTTGCGCTTTTTTTAATTTCACTTTCCCCGATGGAGACGCAGCGAGTCCGGGCAGCGCAGACCCGGAGGGGCGGCTTTAAACGGGGGCTTCATCTGTCTTTCACACCGCCTGGGAAAAGTCAAGGCTTCTGCTTTCTGGATGCAATGAGCTGTTTAATTATTCTGTTAGTTTGGATAAAGTCCGGAGATTTGTTTCTCGAGGCTGTGGGATTTTGCGCGTCGCGGTTACGCATCAGCTCCCGGTTGTAAAGAAGAAATAAAGAGATGTTACGCGCTCTGAAGTGAATGCTGATGATTTAATTTCCTGTTATTTAGGAGGAGCTGGATTAGTTTTAACAGTGGACGGAGGTGTTTTAGCTCTTTGGGATCCTCAAATGCTGTATGTATAAAGAAAAACTCCCTCCCTCTGTTTTAATTAGCTGTTTATTTGCTCCCAGGGTTATATGAGCATATTCCCTGATGGGGAGCTTTGCGTAATCGAAGGATGCTGTTGCTTTGGACATAAACGCTTGAAGCCCCTGCCTATCTGAGAGCCAAAAATAAAGATATAATTGTCACCCAAAACGTGCCAGATACCAGCACAAACACCGTGCGCGTAAAACAACACTGTCGCTTCGTTTTCTGGTTAATTTGGTGCTCAGCGCAGCATGAGGAGGATCCTGGGGCTGAGCCACGTTTGTGGTCACACACTCCAGAGAGCAGCCAGAGTGTGAAGGTGCTCGTGAGAGAGAGAAAAATGTATTATAGAAGCCTGTGCAGGTTGGAGGTTTGTTTGCACGGGGCTCAGAGGAAGCTGGAGTGATTATCTGACCTCTGTGATGGAGAAATGAAGGAGAAGCTGTGTTTTATACCATTCTACTCTCCTGTAAATCTGCAGTTTAGCTCTGCTGTGGATGTGCAGGCATGCCTGGTCCCTGCATAAGGAGGGGAGGAGAGAAAAAAGAAGCAAAGAGATCAGGACGAAGGGAGGAAGGAGATGAATTAAAATGAATCTCAGGGTTTGTAAGCAGTCGGTTGTAAAACTTCTCCACCCCTTCATGGTTTTATTCTTCTCAGTCACAACTTATTGCCTCCTGATTCTCTCTTCAGTTCATTTTTTCTCTTTTGTGTTTTGATTTGCTTCCCCGACCCTTTTCCATGAGACCAACATCAACTACCCTGTCCGACTCCCCCTGAGTTTTAATTTTCTTCATGCCCATTCATCTCCACCTCTCTGACAGACTGTCTGTCACACATCATCATGAACGTGCCATACGAGACAACATGCACAGCGATCATGGAGGTCTGCTGCAGTTTAATGGAAAGGCAGTCGGCTGTAAAACCCAAGACCGATTGCCTCTTCCGCAGCTGGACAGATTAGAAAAACGGTGATGTAAGGAGGAGTTGTAGTTTTCCATCCTTCCTCCCTGAAAGAAGCATCTACAGCTTCATTTACATATCTGAATGTCTGTGTCTCTCTTCTTTGTTTCTCACTCTCCATCCTCTCCTCCCCGACTCGTCTTTCTGCTCATTTCTCTTTCCTTCCTGCTGTTTTCTGTCAGCTCCTGTCCTCCACCTCTCTCCTGTCGACAAATCTCTCTCACCTCGTTGCCTCCTGTCTCTCTCTTCTTATTTTTGTGTTTCTCTCTCCGTGCTTGCTGTGTCTTTCCGTCTCACCTCCACCTGGATCTCTGCCCTCCTGCTGGATCAGAGAGCTGCTGCTGCTGTGTCGCTGGCTCTTCCCTCTCTAATTCTTCCTCCCTGCATGTGTCTCTTCCTGTTTCTTGGCTACATCTCAATTCTCTCTCCCCCAGCACCTGAACTCCCTCCTCCTGCCCTTTTCTTTCCCCTTTATTCTTCAGGTGATTTGATGTTTCTGTCTTCGCCTCCTTCTGTGCAGCTGTTACGAGTTGGACTTCACTCATTAAGGGATTTCAAGACCCCTACCAATGCTAATGCTTCATTTTTCCCTCAATTTGAGCCCCTTTAGGGAGTAAAAGCCTGTGAAAGAAAACAATGGCACAGTAAAATCCTCCACCGAGGCTCAGACAATGTTTCAGGGTTTGCAGCTCTTTAAAGCAGGTATACCCACTATACCTTTACAGGTGGTTTATCAGCATGTTTTACAGTTGACTTAACAGCGACTGATCAGTATAGGTTATTTCATTAAAGGCTGATATTCACTTGGTCTTCCATTATTTCAGCTTTACTTGCAAAGTAAGGCATTCAAATCTTTTTATTTAGCACATTTGAGCCACAAGGACAAATTGCAGCCAACAAAAGAGAAAAATCTGGCTCAGGTTTAGGTTCTTTTTCTGCCTTGTCCATTTTCCAACAAGATCTACAACCTAAACGACAGAATCTCGCAGTACACAGAGCGTTGTAAAAATCATCATTTTACATACATGTACGGTTGGCGGTTGTAAAAAAAAAGCTGCAGTTTCTGTGAATTTAGGCTACAAGCCACTAACCTAGGTTTAGGGCAAAAAACTTCCTGGTTAGACGTTATAAAAGAAAGTTTAAACAGTAAATAAATGTGCATAAATGCTGGGAGTGAAGAAGTTACGAGGGTGACGTGACTGCCGTTACGTACATACTAGGCGAAACTCCGCTGTTTGTTCAACTCATCCACCTCCCTTTCCTCCTACAATGAAACATCCACCTTTTAAACTCTGCATCACCGCCAATCGTCAACAGCAAGATTGCAGTGGAGGACAGTCTAAAACGTAAATATGAGTCGTGTTTTGCTGCCTGTACAAACATCTTATGTTGACGATTTTGAGGGGAGACCAGTCTACCATTTTCCTTCTCTCTCTCTTTCCTCTGTCTATCTATCTGTTTATCTTGCCCGGCCTGACCCAGCAGCACACTCATCATGCACGGGCCATAAACCTCAGCAGCATAATAAGTTAAGACTGCGGAGGTGGAGGGATCCCAGCCGCAGGTTTCAATCTGAGCTCCACATCTCGCCGCCCCTCCCTCTGCAGACAGCTCACTGTTCATTATGGGGGTGGTGCTAAATGACAACAAAATAGAAATACATATTTTAACAGCCACAGATGGCGCTCGGATGACTTGTTAGCCGGAGGAGTGAAGCACCGGAGTTTATGAGATGAGATTCAAGGAAGCCGGCGTGTGAAACAGCTGCCCGCAGGACATTAAAGTCACTGTGCGTTTAATCGCTTTCTGATATTAGCAGCATGATGGAGTCACTGTGTGTTTTGAAATAGCTTCCTGCATGAAGTTTAATGAAGACAGCACACTCAGTGTTTGTAAATACCATATGAAATTGAAAGGTGTAAAATCTTAGACGGTCATGAATCATTGTCTCTTCGCAGGTTCTGGAGGAAACTGGGATTAGTTTAGGTTGGTTGGTGTTATTTGTCCTTTGGTTGGACCAAATCAGAGTGAAACTGATACTTCTGGGTCATTTAGTATTTTGCTTCCACAGTGCAGAAATATAAGTGGACCAAAATATACTCAGTATTATTTCTAATTGGAAAAAAATAAAGCAACATGAAGCTGAATGCACCATGAAATGTTGCCGTCAAAGCTTTTTTTACCTCGACAAGTTGACCTTGAATTATTTTATAACCCTCATTGTTTTTGTAGACTTAATTCAGCATCTCCTGAATGTGTTCTTCAGCCCAGATGTGAAGCAAACATCTGACTTCAGCAGAACTCCTGTACATTAGTCATTCTGTGTAAATCTCTGTTTTTTCACTTCCACCAATGAGGATACGTTTTCACCAGCATGTGTCTGTTTGTTTGTTTGTTTGTTTGTGTACTAAATAACTCAAAAAGTACTGCACGAATTTAGGACAAGGAAGAGGTGATTCACCATCTGGGATTTATGTTACAAATTTATATTATTGTATCAGTGACCATATTGCCTTCACTAACTGCCACCATCTAGTGAAATATTTCAATGCCAGTGTGCTCCCAAAAAGCTTTCAATATAATGTAACGTAACTGACCCTATTGCCTTGGCGGAGGTCTGCGCTCTCAGAGTGCTTTTCTAGTTAAAAAGCAGTCTTTCATTCTTTGTCTGTTGTTGCTGTATTTTATAGATAAGTAGGCAAACCGTCACAGAATAAATCAGAAACTCTCTGCCATTTTTAAGCCTCAGTATGAAGTTGGAGTTGTGTGTCAGTCCCCCAGTGATTAAGAGCAACAGCTTCTGTAACAAGTTTGCACTTGTGTTCAAAAATCATACAGTGAGAAATCCATCGTAAAGAGCAAGAGAGACCAATTTTTCCAGTCAGAGCTGCGGAAAACAGACCAGAATCCAATGCCGCCCCGGGGCATGTTGTGCTCTGAATAAAGTATGTGGCTGTCATCATAGATCTGGTCCACAAACAAGACAGGGAGCCCAAATTTGTTTGTATGCTCATACACTCATCTTTTATTGAAAACAATAAATTATCACTCCAGCCCGACTGCTGTGGAGAGGCATACTGGAGTGTTGGCAGCAGAAAACTGTTTCTGCTGGAACAAGATGGAGGTAGTCTGTATTTGTTATTCAAAAAGGGAAACCTGAAGACTCCGGCTGCCGACAAACAAAACGCTGTTGTGATACTTCTCCAAAATCATGCTGATCAGTTGGTTTTTTAGTAGCTTCGCAGAAAAGATAAAGAAAATATTTCTGTACTGGAATTATCGGATAACATGAAGATGACAATAACAACTGATGAAGTTATTACAATCCATCCATGGAAATCCATCCAAGAGTCTTTGAGACTTTTCACTATAACCACAAATTTAAACCTTATGGGGTCTTAGTCAGTAGATCCCCAAAGTTGTTAAGATGCATCCTTTCGGATTATTTATCATCTCATGGCAAACAATCAAGTACGGTTTGGCCATCAAGATAAAATGATTATCGTTCTGCAGTGTTGTTCTTCTTTTGTCTTGTGTTGTAAATTCAGTGCACCTCGTTCCTGTACAGCTGTGTGTCTCCACCGCTCTTAAAGTTTAGTCCAGAAATAGAGCTTATAAATCCAAAGTTGATTAGTAATTGTGTTAATTATTGTGATTTCATTACTTCCCAAAATAACAGTGCTCATCATTTTGCCATAATCGAGCTGCACGACCATCTAGGAGTTGAGATATTTCAGTCAGGACCAATGTGATGCATGACGTCTATAGAGCCAAAGTGGCAAAAAATGTGAATAAGTGCCAGTGTTGCAGAATTACGCTGAAAAACAGCTTTTTTGCTGACCTTCCCTGAATAACATTGATATCAATAACAATGAAGCCGGCTCCATTCTTCTCACAGAGCCGAGAGACACCAGTGAGACTGGAGTCTTTATTGGTATCCTGCTGTGTCTCTAATTGTGCCCTCAGAAAGTTTCGATCTCTTGTGAGTTATTTTGCTGTATTTTGCTGTTTCTTCAAGCATAATGTGAATAGGTACAATGATGCCTCGAATGCATTCCTACATTCACCAGTGGATCATTTAATTAGCTCTGCTGTATTGTTAGGCTGTGGTTGTCTCCGCTGCTTTCAGAGAGCCTCCTGGCTTTTGCAAATGCAAGTTTCTTAAAGCCTAAATTCAGAGCATTTGAGACATGTTTAAGCTTTGTTATGTCGTACAATGTTACAAAAAGCTCATATGCAAAGTTTAATATCCACTCGGGGGACAAACAGACCAACAGATTTACAGCTGAGGTGAACTCTTCTATTGATCGACTTGGCTTGATTTCCCTTTGGCTGCTGCTCAGCAATAATAAAATACACAAAAGCTTGCATTATTCAGAAGTTGATGCGAGTACAAGCTCTAATTAAAGAATACGATACTCTTTAATGTGTGATGTCCAAATTAATTATTATTATTGTGAAGTAGTCTCATAAGTCACTTGTTTTTTCTTATTTTGACTACTTTACTTTTTAATTTCCTGTTTTTCTGGATGTCCTTTGGCAAACCCAAGATAATTAATCTGGACTTCAGTAGGATTTGTATATTATATATTTGCATGGTGAAAGATGTTTTGTGATATATGTTCTTGTTTTATAGCTGAAATGCAAGTTCGTCCTCAACCAAAAAATGGGTCATCAAGCAGCTTCCTATGTCCCAATTCCCTAAGACATCCTATTCATTTATTTATCGTTTTTGTGGCCAATGAATGCATGTTGCTGTTTTAAAGGAACACAGTGGTGGTGCGGTCTGCTGCTGCTGTAAATCATCTGCTTTAAGGTTGAACGTGTTGTGTGTTCAGAGTCTTCTGCAGACCTGGTTGCAACAAGGGGTTATTTGAGTCGTGTTTCCATAAATGAATTTCTCTGCACATTTTAAGGATTCACAGGAAAAAAGCTTGATGGAAAATATCAATATCCGCCAGACCATCTTCAACCAAGAAATGGGACATCTGTGGCTAACTACTCCCCAAATCCCCAAATCATCCTATTCATTTATTTATAGTTTTTGTTGGCAAAAGCAGCATGTTGCTATTATAAAGGGGTACTAAAATATCTGAGCTTTAAGTCCCCAATATATGCCAACTTCCAAAACCACTGGATGTTACGTCTCCAACAATGCAGCCATTTTCTTCCCTGTATGCAAAAACGCCAACAAACCTAAAGCTTGTATTATAGTAAGTCTGTTTATTTTTAAACCTCAAGCCTGTAACTGTAACTGTGTCAGTGTGGAGAAGGAGGACATTGCCAATGTGTTCAACAAACCCAACCGGTCTGTGTGTGTGTGTGTGCGTGTGTGTGTGTAACTCTTCCCATTGTAGGTTTAAATTAATTGGATTGGCCCTGGGTGCTTTAAGCAAACACGAGGTTAAAGTTTATGTAAGCACATTAATATGAAGATGTATCTGCCTGGAGTGAGAGAGACACGTCTGACCTGCTGCTCGCTCTGCGGAGGAGAGGACTCTCCGTCCCTCTGCAGCACTTCCTCAGGCTGAGGCTGTAAATTAGAAAGTCTTTGCAGTCTAAAGTGCTTGCTTAAGTGCAACATAGTGGTCAGAAAGCAGAGGATTTAATGTACATTAGAGCTCCTCAGTGTGTTTTTACAGGAAGATTAAAACAGAAAGAAGATGAGGCTGGCTTTCCGGAACGGGAACGCTGATGGCAAATTCACCCACTATTTAATTCATGAATGAAATGAATGAGAAGAAATACTCTCTACTTTTATACATGGATGTAAAGGAAGTGGAGCAAAAGAGAATTAATTCTAAGTTTGTGCCATTTAAAATATAGGTATATATATTGTAGAAATGTACAAATGATTTACGTTAATACTATTAATTATAGCTTCAATTATGTGTCCTCATCCTAATTTTTTTTGCACTTTATCAGTGGAAATCTATTTACATGCACTGCCAGTTTTTACAAATATTCCCAGTTTGCCCTATGACCGTTCCTTTTTTAATTGAATTGAATTATTGTTTATTTTCACTTCTCGTATTTTCTTTCTGTGTGTATTTTTCTTTCGTTGCTGCTGAATCCTTGGGAAGATACAATGGCAAATTCCATTGTTTTGTGTTGTACTATGTGCATTTAAGGTATTTTTTTGACATGCCTGGTAAGGTAAGGGTTAAAAATGACAGACATGGCACTCTGAGGATGAATGAGTTGTATAAAGTCGAGGGATGGATGACAAATAAAAACATCATGACAGATAAAAAAAAGTAGTGAAAGAAAATATGATATAGGATGGATTAAAGAATTTGCTACCTCAAAGTAAATATTGAAAAAAAAAGGCATTTAAAACCACAACAGAGCCGACAGCTCGCTCACACCAACATGCTGTCCTTCAGCCGTCCCATTGTTCATCATTCACTTCATAATCATCCGTGACTTCTCCTCACACGTCGTTTGTTTCAGTGCTCTGCCAGTGCCGGGGGCGAGGTCCTGCTCAGGCTGTTTATCAGAGTGAAATGAAGGAGCTAAAACTCGTCCTGAGAGGTTGGGATGTTTGTGCTCCTTCACAATAATTCAGCATCTGTGAGGAAGCAGTTGGAAAGTTTATATAAGTGATGGAGGCACGATATACGGGCATCCTCACGATCATGTCGTGTTTAAATGCATGATTTTAACTTAATAATTTCAGCAACACTTTAACTAACATGATGTTTGACAAACAGCAGTTTGAACTAAAACAAATAACTTCAGTTCTGTTTAATTTATTGAGGATTGAGGAGTATTTTTTTCACCTTCACGAGTGAATATTCTTAAGAATTTACATCAAGTTTGAAAGGGTGTACTTACATTATAATCCTATTATATTATCATTATACCAGTGGCATAAATTGGTCTTAAAATTGCCTAAAATGTAGTTGAGGCAAAATATAAAGTTACATAAATACTCAAGTAAAGTAAACTGTACATAAGTACATGTACTTAGTTACATTCCACCACTGCAATTTAAGAGGTGCATTTTTACAACAAGCCCCAAAAGAAAATCCTCTGATCAATAGAAGTCCTGAAGCCGCCTGCTGTTTTCAGTTTTCACTCTCTAAAGTTGATTTCATCAGATCGTGTTCTGGGCGAAGTTGAGAGCAAAACGGGGTCATGTTCCGATCAATACGTGGACCGGCTTTGATGGCGCTCAGCCCATCATTTATTCATACCATGCTATGTTCTGTAGCAGGCTCTGCACTGGTCCAAATGAAATGTTTTTCATCGAGTGAGTCATTCATCACGTTACTTATGAAGGGTACATGGTCGCTCTCGCTTTACCCACCGTCCTCTTCAGGTGTTCCCTCTTTCTTTCCTTCTCTGTCTCATCAGTCTCCCTTGAAGTGTTTATCTCCCTCTGAGCTGATTTAGAGCCGTGGAGTGTGTGCTGCAATCATAGCCTGATGACAGATAATATCAAGAACACTAAATGACTTTTAATCCTCGCCTAATGAGAGATAATACCACGACACTCCTACTGTGTGTGTGCATGCTGATTCGAATTTTCACCCTCACTGCTGGTTCCTCTGAGTTAAAGCATTCCCAGGCGTCCTGAAGGGGAAAAGTTTGAAAGCTGGACTTATCAGGCAGTTTATTTTGGGCCACCAGAGAGGAAGAAAGGCGTCCTGTCCTGCCTCAAAGTGAGCTGTTGAGTTTGAAATACCCTTTCCAGGCGAGATGTTTTGTGAGGTGAAAGTCGAGGTGGAATTCATATTGATATTCATAAATTCTTTTGCTATGTGTCCTCCAACTGTCCCGTGATCACGCCACGGAGAGGCAGACATGACAGGCAGGGGATCAGGATGTTTATTCGCCTTGATCTTGTCGATACTGCTTCCACTAATTATATCAAATAAAAAAATCATTATCAGATTATTGAAG
This sequence comes from Serranus cabrilla, assembly GCA_903364295.1. Lineage (NCBI taxonomy): Eukaryota > Metazoa > Chordata > Actinopteri > Perciformes > Serranidae > Serranus > Serranus cabrilla. The sequence continues at coordinate 211,957 of CAFUXE010000743.1, forward strand.
ATGAAAGGAATTCAGTGTTCTGTGATACTTTTTGCAGCTTTTTTGCTGCGAAATTGTAGCTTCTGAATTTGCTGAAATGTGATGAAGTCGCAATTACAGAATTACTCTGCAGAACAGTCCGCCCCACTTATTGTCTGCTCTCCACTTTAAGGATGTCAGTAGTAATGCAGTACTGTTGTCTCGTACTGCATTTTCTCTGCAGGAAAAGTGACAACCAGGGAGGAAAGGCTCAACAAGGCTGATCTCTGAGAAAATCATGTCAAATGAGCACGACTTCTTACCACAGAATGCTGCAAACTACTTTTTATGTAACTTACGTATTTTTACATAACTTATGTGGCTCCAGCATTTACATACATTTATTTACTGTTTAAACTGTCTTAAAATTCCTAACCAGGAACTTTTTTGCCCTAAACCTAGATCAGTGGTTTTACAGCATAAATTCACTCATACTGCAGCCTTCTTTACAACCACGAACATTACATGTGTGTATATTGATATAGTGGCACGTAATTTTCACACATTATGTGCCACCGGTACAGAATTTTGTGAGACCAGTCTGGCTCAACAGATGCGCTCCCGTGACAACCGCACTCATATGGATCTCATGAAATCAACATTTCAGCAACAAGTCAATTTAAAGTGCTTCACAAAAAGAATAAAAGCATCAAGACAAAATGCAAAAACAGCAGATTCTAAAATACATTTAAATACAATTAAAAATCCCTAAAGAGTGAGAAGGAAACACGGCTGTTGCAGCTCCATGTGCTACAGTTCACTGAAAGGTCACAAAAGAGAATTTGCTGATCCGGCGTGGACTCGGGGCGGTCTAAGACGAGCTTAACGATCTAACCCAGGTACAACAAATCCTTTTCCCCACTGCTGGAAAAACACTGGAAGCTGAGCAGCAAATTCCAGGGTGTTATTACTCACTCAATGAAGGCTATTTGGGCTCTTGTAAAGAGTTGGTTATTAAGATGCAGAGGCTCCAGAGGAATATTAGGGGTGGCTGATTAAATCTCTGAGCTGGTGAAATATCCCTAATGTGTTCCAGCATTAATCTGGTAAAGAAAGTGCTGAGAAAGGGGAAAATCCAGCAGCCTATCTCAGGTTTGGCCTGTTTCATATGAATGTATTGCTTTGCAGCGAGCTGGTTGTTTGCACTGCGAAGAACATAAACCTGCAAATATAAACTATTACAATTTCCAGCAGTCCTCCCAGTCCTGTGATTCATGAGAAGGCCAGGATGAGGAAAAGGGAAAGTAGCTGAGGATAAATCCCCTTCATATTTCTTCTTTAGTGTCATTTATGGAAATGTGTGCAGGCAAAGTGGAGCCATGAATGGGACCTGATGAAGTCAAGGTTACAGAACGGATGTGGAGCCACCAGTCATGAATCTGGATTTATTAACCCAGGAACAGGTAGTTAAGTGAGGAGCTGACAGAGGACTGCAGTCCATCCATATGATACTGGGACCTGCTGGACTGCTGGATTTTTTTAACGCTGTCCCCAGAAGGAGTCTGTCTCCCCAAAAATGACGCCATTCATCATGTGAGACTGTCATCAGCTCAGATGACTTGTTGTTGTTGTAAATTCTCTGTTTCCTTCTGCGGAGGTCATAATACTCCGTCACTCACTCACCTTTTCCTCTGTGGTTGTTTCCCAGTTTTACATTTTAAAAACTGTTTACAGGAAACGAAATCTGAGTAGATTTAGTCCAGTGCTGAGTTGAGACTTGCAGTGTTTTGCCCTTCATGCTCCCTGAAAGCTCGCTCAAAATTCACTTCACAGATTAGGATGAACGTTTCAAATTCATTGCAGATGTGTCTGATGTTCGGACTTGTTTTCCAGGACCCGGGGGGCACAATCTGCATAAAATGTGACGTTTTCTGTTCTGAATTGCCAGTTGCTGCAATGCCAGTTTTGTGTTGAAATTTGTTCCCGCATTAAACAGTGTTTCCCTCCAGTTACACTAATGTTTGCTGTAGTTCCACTGTCCATGGGCAGGGTTAGAGAAGAGGTTTAGTTGGGATAAAAAACATGTAAACGAGGAAACAATTTAACACCTGCTGTAAATCTTTGGTGCTGCAAACCACAACGTGTGAACACAACAAGTCTCACAAGAGTTAACGATGTTCATGTTCATCAGACCGTGACCATGGCAGCCTACACGTCGAAGTATCTTTGGGCAAGACACCAAACCCTAAATTGCTCCTGAGTCTGCGTTCATCGATGTATGAATGAATTCCTGATGGTGGCATGTAGGTGTGAATGTGTATGTGAATGGGTGAATGAGTGTGTAGTGTTAAAACGCTTTGAGAGGTCGCAAAGACTAGAAAAGCACTATTACATGACAGAAGTGTGCTAACCAGCTCCAGTTATTTTCAGTTATGTTAATCTTAGACAACTCGAGAGGCACTGTTACACTTTTCTCTCACTTAACCTACTAAACATGATGAAATATGGGCACCACTTTAAGCCACAGGGAGAGAGACAGGCAGGTGGCGTTGCTGAGCTCTGGAGACGACTGTGCAGGAATTTTAATGTCACATTTTCATACGCCCTGCACCCATTAGAATAATAAGTTTCACCTTGACGATCTGAAATGCCGCCCCTTTATATACGTACTTTGGAACTCTGCGTTATTCAAATTTTTTGCCAGGCTAATATCCCTCCTCAGCATCAGTGCATGTACATAACTTCATCCCTGACAGCCCAGGCTCTGATGTGTCCTTGGTACACACTTAAAATAGCTGCTGATCACAGCTTAATGCTGTCACTGCTGTGTATTTTTTATGAAGTCAGTATGGCGTGACCACCGCTCTGCAGACTGCTGCTCTGTGCCGACTGCTGATGAGAAGAAGCAGGGACGGTCAGTTTGTATTAGAGAGGAGGACAGAGCTGACTCAGTGGCCATTAAAGAAGAAAGGGTGAGGCTGGATTTCAACACAACAAGACACAGATAAATCAAAGCAAAGCAGGGGGAGGTGAGACGGAGGAGGAGGAGGAGGAGGAGGGATGCAGGGAAAGGGCAGAAATGAGGATGAGGAGACTTAAAGGTGGATAAGAAGAGGAGAGCAATATAAAGTATGAGAGGATAAAGTTTAGGGGTCAGAGTCTGCAGGCTGTCTGGTAGTAATATTCCCTCTGTGTTTCTCAAAACTGCAGTGACATTTTCTACTGCCTTTCCCATTTTATCCCTCAATGACTTTGCTGTGTGTGTGTCGGGGCCGCCATCTGCTCTCTGGATGCACCGCCTCACATCTTTGAGATGATTTGACTTCATAAGACCAAGCGGGAGGCAGAGGAGGTTTGGAGGTATGAAGGACGGTGAGGAATGTAGACGGGGACGGAAGTGATGAAGAAGGCTGAATATAGAGTGAAAAGCAAACAGGAGGGAGAGTAAGAGGAGGATTAGGGACAGAGGAGGATTGAGGAAGAGCTGCTAATAGTTTCCCCTGTCTGTTTCCCTGCTGTGACATTCTCAACTGCCTCGACAATTTCACCCCTGCTGGCTTTTAAGCGAGGTTGAGTGTGTGTGTGTTCATGTTCATCCCCAAGAGGACTGACTTTCTGCAAGACCGCGCTGGTATAAATATTAATGTCTCACAAAAAAAGTCAAAGTGTAAGGAACAGCTTCACGCTATTGGTTGAATCTGTCCGTGTTCGTGTCAGTGTCAGTACACGGCCCTTTAAATAATAATGATGGAATGAGCTTCAGTTTAAAGGAACATGGATTAAATCTGATGGCTTGAATATGAGCTTGATGAGGATATAAACAGCAGGGCTGCTCCAGACACGGTTTTACAGTGTCATCTACCAAAGCCATCAGACTAGTTTAAAGTGCCTTCAAAAAAACTACGAGCAAAGTATGCATGACCATAGCATGTGCACTGCTTTGTCTTAACAGCTCCCACAGTCTCACTCATTCATACACATTCATGTGTATGTGTGTAGTACTTATAATCATACTAGAAAACATGTAGTATAGTGCATAAATATTATATTGCCAAATATTTTTTATACACTGCATTTACACAAAAAGAAAAAAGCCGTCATATTCTGTGTATCCTGGTGAAATCTCGTAACGATACTGCCAAACCCTGACCACGAGTAGTGCTTCTGATTTCCTTGTAGAGTGTACAATAACAATTAAAGCTTTATAATCTAGTTTACTTTTTCTATACCACATTAAAAATCTGCAGATTTGATTGTATAAAGAGTTCCGAAGCCATTCAAATCCTAGATCTGCAATTGTATTTTCAACCCGAGGCTGCAAAGATTAAACAACAGGGAAGAAAAATCAACTGTGTGTTGGATGCATTCAGTGACCTTTTTCCGAAGCAGCACTGTGTGCAGGTTATTAAGAAGAAATGAATCAAGAAAAAAGGAAAAATGATGTTATGTGCCCAAGATTTCCTTTTTTATTCTTTCTTTCTTGTTGCCTTGTATCAAAATTATATCAAGTACCTTTTTATAGTAATGTATCAAAGTTAAAAATTCTAAATTCATGATAATCTTAGTGTTCATTATTTAGGCAGTGGTAAATGAGTGTTTTCAGACTGCTTTTGTTATATATTGAAGCTATAATGTAAACAGTTACCCAGATCCTATCTGAACTGGACTCTCAGAGCAATTTGCAGCTGTTCCTGGGGGAGCAGAGAGTAGCTGCAGGACCTTCACAGGTCCCGACCGGTCATATTACTACCGTGTGATAAATTGTAACCCGGAGAAACAAACAGCAACGAAATTAAGTTTCTGTGAAGTGCATTATCAACTCGGAGATAAAATACTTCAAGCTTCAGGAAAAAGATTAAATTCAGGACAGACAGAGAACAAATGTGTGTAATACTGTTCTGGAGCGATGCCACCTGCAGTCCTCTGCTCCCAAACCAGCAGCAGCTTCTTTCTGACAGCAAGAGGAGAGTCTCTGTGGTGTGAAGTGGTCCATCAGTTTTATCGGTTATCTGGTGTAAAAGTTGTGTTCTTCTCATTTTATGATCCCTGTGAGCAGAAAGCACCCTCCAGTCTGGTCGATTGAGTGTTTTTAAATTGTAATCTCTTTGCACTAAAGTTTCTATTTCGTCAGATTTTTCAAGAACAATCTGCTCAGAGAAGGATGACCAACAAGCTATATGACAGGAGAGATTCTCCTCCATGGCCCTAATTGGTGTCTGTCATGACTTTTCCCACAATTTATCCCCAATTACTCTGTCCTGTGGAGGTTTATAGTTCAGCGTCAAAGTGTTGCATCAACGCTCGTCTCTACAACTTCTGGAAAAGGACAGAAACTCCTCTTAGTTAGTTAAAGAAGTCTTTTGTGTTTCCAGCCTCAGGAAAGCTGAGCTCTGTGTGTTTGATAGGCAGGAGAGAAGGAGAACTTCAAATTATCTGCAGAGAAGTTTTTTAAAGAGCACTTATCTTCTAATATGTCCTGAGGGAGGACGGCTGTAAAATCAAGCTAAGTAGATGCTGTGACTGCAGCTCCTGTTGTGGTTTAGTGAAGGTGTAAAGAGGCTGAACACACACACACACACACACACACGGAGAGAGCTCCATAGATGTCTTTGGTCACGACATCCAATTTCTCTGTTTTGGAGCTGATATAAAGTGTGTGTTATTGCAGTGTCAGTGCAGCGAGCTCTCCGTAGACCAGCTGTTATACTGAAGGTTTAAAGGGGTTGTCTCGCGTGTGATCTTCATAGCTTTGAGGTCCCAGTGGCTGCAGCTGGCTGCAGGTTAGTGGAGACATTTTTCACCTCAGCTTAACAATATCTCTTGGATAGATATCTATTTCCTGCCCACAACTGTGGTTAAGTGATGGATCTGCAGAGAAAGAAAAGAAGTGCAGCATTGGCTTGTGTTGAATAATTTGGGGCATCAGAGCAGATACAATGTAGGGAAGAAACAGCTCAATAGTAACACTTTTTACTTCTCATTCTTTGTTGTAATTACTATTTATTGGTGGCATTGACAAACAGTATATTCTGTCGTTTAGGTTGGAGATCTTGTTGCTAGTTTAGAGTTATGTTAAAAGTATAATATCACACAATCTTGGATTTCTTCCGCTACCCCAGAAACAATCAGCCCCAGAGATTCTGAATGTAGACAGAGTCCTACTTTTCAGACAGCAGATCTTTTTGCAGGTGTAACAGAACTAGAATAAAAAACAACCAATTTGGCAAATGTACCAGAATGTGCACTTAACAGTCAGGTGTGAAAGCACCTTTTAGTCAAATGTATAATATCAGAATTTAATTCAGCTCTCGCAAGACGAAGACCAGGAAAAAAAACACACATTGGTCATATAATAACCCAAATACTAGACACATGTATCATGCCACACAATAAGC
>CAFUXE010000743.1:232918-247867 GCA_903364295.1 Serranus cabrilla
CTCACACACACACACAGATTTCTCTACAGCTTCTAAGGGTCAAATATAAAGTGGAAGACACAATCCTACCAGTGTGTAGTTGCATCAAACAGTGGCTTTAATGTAAAGCTACTGAATTTATTGCATTATTGCGTCCCTTATTGATCCCGTAGTTTGTATCAGAAAGGTTACTGAAATAGTGCACATTCCCTCAATAATTCAGCTCTGAATCGATCACCTCTTTTTTGTTTTCTGTGGGAAAACATCTCAACTAGATGACCCAGAGCCCAACCGATCAATACATTATAGCACAGCCTCTTTATTGATGACATTTAATATAAGGGAGGATACACACACGGAGGGGCACTGGAACACTGTAAAGTAATCAATGCTTGGCACCACATCCACGAATAGATTATTGTGTGTGGGAAATGATATCAGCTTCTTTATTTGTCATGAGCTGGCGTCACTTTGAGGCCAACACACTGACCTGGAATAACCCTGAGGAAAGATGTTTCTGGGTCCAAAGATTTTCCCTCCTTTAGATCTTTGATCAGTGAAGGCTGAAGCATGTGATGTGAGTCATTTCTGTAATCATCAAATCATTCCTATTTCTTTAACATCTGCATGTGTTATTCAGGGTTTTTCCTTAGTGGTCATCTGTCAAATTTTACAGTGATTCAAGAGTTTTTATACACTAGCTTTCAGGTGACATATAGGAGTATTTATACACTGTCTTTAAGGTGTTATAAGAGTTTTTATACACTATCTTCGAGGTGATATAAGAGTATTCATACACTACATTTCTGGTAATATAAGACGTGATGTTGGCTGTGATTAGTCTGAACTTTAATAAAGACTTCAACTGCTCTGAAAGCTTTTCAGTCTGAAGACATTCAGTCATTTTAATAACAACAAGGTTGTTCTCAGTTCTTTATGTCAGAATATTGGAAACCCATATTTAATTATATTTCGGGGAACATTGAGGCGTAGGTTAAGCCACAAATGATGAGTTCTTGTTGTGGCTGTAACACTCTGTACAGAATAAGATTTTATTTTAATGAGTTCTCAACGTCGCTGGCACATTTAGACTACTTTTTGTAAATATCTAGTCTTTGATTTTGCCCCTTTAAAACGTGTCAGTTCGTAATGGGTGAATTGTTTGTCTCCTGATGTAGCTTTTTGAAAACCGCTTATCCAAACAACTTCACACTCTGCACTGTTCTTTCTTACATCCTGAATAATACACTTGGCGTGACATTTTCTGTCCTTGAAATATAGCGTTTATTCTGAAAGATGAATATGTGATTCTTAAAATGTTTTTGTTTTCTAAGCTGTAACATCATAGATCTTTCTGTCTTCATGTGTTCTTGAATGTTCGTTACCCAACAGGTCGTTTGGTGGTGTAACAGTTAATCTGGTTTGCCTGTCAATACAGACGATGTATGCATAACGTACTACTAATAAATATCTCACACTCGACGCTGCACTTCCTTGGGTTTCAGCAGCACACCCGCTGAGTGTGAAATCGATCGGATAAACGGTTCTCGAGAAAATCGGAGGACATCCAGACAGAGAGACAGAGGCTCTTTCCATTTTAATTAGATTTTACGGATTCTTTCTCAAGCTCTGTTTGTTGATATGAAAAATAAATTCCTGGCACCTCTGTGGGTCACATAGCAAATATGAGTGATTTAAATCCATCAGGAAAGTTCCCAAAGTATGATTTATATACCATTATAACTTCAAAATAGATTTAAAGGTTTTCACTCTGGTTCAATCAATTTTCTTCATTCGGCTTTCATAACAGAAAAGTGTGATTTTAGTTCTAAGGTCAAGCAATGCAATTCCTTCTCAGGCATCTACCAAAGCTCATTTCATCTCCCTCCAGGTAAATGGAAATCTAATAAATCACTTATGTATGCTGGTTTTCTCCTTCCCTCCCTGCAGGAGCTGGAGGTTGGTCTCCTCTCACCTCAGACAGGTATCAGTGGCTGGAGGTCAGCCTGGGCGAGCGCACCAAGATCACCGCTGTGGCGACTCAGGGCCGCTACGGCAGCTCTGATTGGCTGACGTCGTACCTGCTGATGTTCAGCGACACTGGACACAACTGGAAACAGTACAGACAGGAGGACAGCATCGGGGTGAGTCCACACTGCAGGAAAAGAAGAATGCACCACATTACATATGCATGTGATTCCCATCCCTTCAAACATGGGACTTGTTCTTGTGCTTGTATTTCCCCTCAGGGATCAATACACACCCTCATATTCTGTTCTGTGTAATTGACATGTAGTGCTACAGTATGTGGCTCCATCCACTCTGTACAGATAAACTGAGTCATCATGAGTTTATCTCTTCATTTATAATGTATGAACCAATGTGGAAGCTCCGCTGACTCTGCAGACCTGTTGACAGAACACTTTGGCTGCTGATCACGAACACAGAGGCAGTCAAGTGGCGCGATTTCTGCTTTATTTATTTATTTGTGTTTGGTGCTCTGTGTCATTTTTGTATCTCTCTTTCTCTCTGTCTTTAGAGAGGAGTAAACAGGATGATTTCATTCATCACTGCTGCTGTAGATACACGTGTCTGAAAGATATTAAAAGGGATGAAATACAAAGTGACGCATATCGTGTTTCCGATAATGATGAGGAGCTCTATTTAGAGTTATTTATGCTATTTTCTTCTTTTGAGCTTTATTTCCATGGGCGGTGCCAATGGATGCCTTAGGTCCTCTACTATCATATGATACCAATTTTACCAGAAGCTTTAAAAACTGAGACCTCTGAATGAATGAAGTTGTCACAAAGCACACTGTGGGCTTAATGAAGAAATCAGTCAGATGGACCGGAGAGCCAGTGAGGGATCACTCCCCACCTCCCACTGAAAACAAAACTCTTCTTCTGTGTTTTCCCGTCGCACAGGTGTTGTGTTGGACTTGTATTTGTCCCACTGTGGAGATTGTACATGGTTCAGGATGCAGCCACAGGAATACTAAGTAGTTTTGTTTGTGTAGAAAGTAAACACATCGATGCACAGAGAGCCAGTTCAAAATATGTTCACCTGCGTGCTCCCTGTGAGCTTTATACCAAATCAAATGGTGCAACAAAGATTGGAAAAGTGTAATATTTTCCTGCTATTTGCTTGGACATTTATCCAGGGTGAAGCCACATTTGTTACCGTGCTGCAGAGAGGAGCGTTTGATTAGAAGGAGAGTCGAGGCAATTTCCTCACATGGAGGGAATCCAGCTAATCTCAGCACTGAGGATCGTCTCTGAGAGAGAGCAGAGAACGACTCCTCGCAGCTTAAAAACGTGTTGATCTGACACTCTACATAAACTGAGCACGATCCCAGCCACATTTCAAAGTGTTTCCCAACTCCTGTGTATTAGTCAGTGCAGCTTACGGAGTCTGTCAGAGGAGAGAGTTGATGGCAGAGCTGCTGGATAAACGTCTGCTGGGCTTCTGCTTTTAGCTTAGAGGCCTGAAGACCAGGGAGGAAATATGCTGTTTTCTCTTTTCCTTTTTCTCCCCGTCCTCTTTTTCTTTTTTTCGGAAGCCTGTGGGTGCTTGAAAATATAACAATCCATCTTTTTTTTATGGTCTCTCTCCTCTTTATCGGTTGGTTTCCTCCTGCCTGAAGGGCTGAGGATGAGGACATGAGAGGTGATCTTTTTTTACTTTTCTCCACTCTTCTCAAATTTCCTGGCTCCCTTTTATTTCCTCCCCTATTTTCTGGTGCTTATCTCCCTCTTACTCTCACCATGTGATTTTCTTTGCCTTTCATTCTGTCCCTCTGTCATTTCCCTTTGATACTTTTTACTGTATCTCCTCCTTTCTTTTCTTCGCCGGGCCTTTTTCCCTTTCTCCTACTCAGTTAATCTCTCTCATCATGTCTCTTTCACTCTGTCTCTGCTTGTCAAAGGCTGTTGAGGAATTCAGCAGATTAAATGAGACTCTGTCATTTCCTCAGTGTTATTTGTGGAGTTGAAGGCCCTGCTGCCTTTTAGCTTTGACGAGATAACACACTCAACATCTTTTACTATTTCTTCTTCTTGTCCAATCTTGTGCACTACCACATGAGATAGTTTCCATTTATTAAAACACGTAAAATAACCTTTGGTTACATAAAGCCTGTTGAAAAGCTGGAAGAAGCACAATGTTGTTGTAACACCAGAGAATCTGGATAATGAAGTTTGCAAATATTTGATTAAACATCTATGTAAACTCTGCACTCTGATCGATCAGCCACTTATTGTTATGGGTAGATATTATATTGATCACTGGTGTCTGTAAAGGCTGATCAGAGGTGATCAGTTGACGCACATGAAAGAGCTCGATGGAAACACCAAAACTGGATAAAACTTTCGAAAATGCGCATAAATGTTTTTTCATACCCATGAGGTGGTTTTTACTTGGAACGAAAGATGGAAACACTTTTTCCTGAAATAGCCATGTGCTTCTGTTTGTTTGAGAAGCAATGGAAGAATCAAGAAAATTAAAAAGGAAAAGTTTCAAGAGAAAAACTTGCCATGCTAAAAAGAAATGTTAATGGTTAACCAGAACATCAACAATTTTGACTTCTTACGTTAACGTTTTGACATGAAAGCCAGACTTTTACAATCAAAAGTCTAAATAATCCCTTACTATGTCAAGATAAGTTCACCTCGTCTCCTGTAAGTTTCTTTTCCTTTTCTTCTTTTGCTTATCTTTCATAAAGGCCGGCATTTACAAGATGTGTCATATTTTAATTCATTCAATAAAACAACACCTGTTTCTAAGATAAGTATAAGTTATGAACCTATATTTGATAAAGTCTTGTTTGATTGGTTAGTTTGAGATTTGAGATTGAGTTTGTGTCTTATTTTAAGCACAGTTGATCTGTTTATATGTGAGTTTTCCTGGTTGCAATAATTCAGATCAGTGCTCATTGTGTTTGTGTGTGTTTCCAGTCTTTCCCAGGTAACAGTAATGCAGACAGCGTGGTTCAGTACAAACTGCAGCAGCCGGCGATCGCTCGCTTCCTCCGCCTCATTCCTCTGGACTGGAACCCCAGCGGGAGGATCGGACTCCGGCTGGAGACCTACGGCTGTCCTTATAGTAAGTCTTGTTATCTTTATTGGACTGAATGGAGTCTCTGAGGACTCTGGTGGCACAGGTTTCATCTAAATGACCTGCTGAGTTTCTTTACTCTCCTCCAGGGAAATTTAGTTTGCATGGAGGATTTAACAATGACAAATCACTACAACGTGGTATTCAAAAAGAGTCAATACGCCCGGTCAACATAAAACACATTCAGGGTGCTTTCACACCTGGAGCTCACTACATTTGAACCAAGCAAGAAATTATATGTTGCCACCTTTTAGTTGTGGACTCTCTACAAATGAACCAATAGGATTAAACACGAGTTTATACAGTCTGATGGTGATTGTCATCCTGCATCATTAGGACGTTTATTCAGCACATTTATGCTTCTGATGTTTATATTTATGTCCACTGAAGTCAAAATAGTTCATGACGAACTAACTGATAAAAAGCATTTTGATTATCATTAGACTGATTGTCCTTATTGTGTTTTTTGCTGAGTGCCAGCTGCTGTTTTCGATTGTTCCCAGTGAGAAGAGGGTGCTGCACCCTTACTTTTTTTTTTACTGGCAATCGATCCTAAGCACTACAGATACAGTAATGATTGGGGGCTTAATACTGTGGGATTGCTGTCACACACTTTTTAATGGATATATTAAGTCCTGTGGTCTAACACAGATCAATTAAGACTGTATTAAACAGATTTTACAATCAACAACAGATGGATTTATCTATAGTTTAGCTCTTTAAATTATGCTAAAATCACATATCTGCTATCATGAAACCCTGTGGTTGTTTTCTTTGCATTAACACCACAAACAAACCACACAGAGTCCGCTTGTGTTCACTCACCCGGTAGCTCTGGGTGCATCAGGGTTTGACTGACAGCTTTCACACCATCCCAAAAGGAAGCATCCTGACCAAGCAGACACACCAGCCAGACCAAACAGTTTAGTTGTGAAATAAAAACTTGTTCCACATCACACCAGTTCAATTCCTTCGTAATAACCCACAGATCCAAAGAACAACAAACGCTCATTCTCTTTGAAGTATATTCATAGTTCACCACTAATTTACACTCTCACATACGAACAGTGAAAACAACACAAACATGTTGTGTTAACAGCTTCCCTTTTAATCGGCATCAACACAATGAACTAAACACACAGTCCACAAAAATACATGTAAGACTTTTCTGAAGTTATTCTTCAGTATTTCTTATCAGTAATGACTCTATCACGACTGTTTCTTATTCTAGCCAATAAACAAATGTCAGATTAATAGATTCTGCTTACAAAAAACCAAGAAATATGAATGCCTCTGCTCTCGTAGCTCCTGAGAGTTTGACTTTACATACATTAAACTTCATGACTCAGTTGAAGTAGCAGGTGCTTGTAATATTTTGTCCTCTCAGCGTTAACTCCCTGCTGTGTCTTTGCCCTCATTTCTGTCCTCACGGCTGTTTGTTTACTATACTGCCCCTCATAAATGCACAGCACACTCGTGAATGTCAAAAACAACTGCTCACATTTACATATATGCTCAAATACATTTATCAGACACTAAATATTAATGTGCAAACATGATTTCCATATGGTCTGTCTGTGTTTCTATCATCAGTGTTTGCTGCACAAGATACTTGATGCATTTAGAGGTCCAGATCCGGGTAAACCGAGGAAACACAACACTCGAACCTCCCAGCACTGTTTCATTATATTAGTTCACCAAGTGGAAAGATGATTTATGATAAAACCATTTTATGTCCCTTAAAACTGTGTTTGCTGCTGTCCCCTCTGGAAGAAGATGGATTATGAGGAACATTTAAAAGATGGATTTTGATAAATAGCCTGTAGTGGTTTTGAAATATTCTCAAGTTATTTAAGGACACAGCAGATATATTAGTGTAATATGTTTATCAGCCGGCGTGACGGTTGGCAGAGGAGACTGGTGGTTTTCCTGGCGGTAAACTAATGTAGCATGCACAGCTGAATCCTCCTCGGAAAAACAAATGTAATATACTGAAGGGAGGTGAAATATAGCTGATAGCAGCAAACAGTTTACCCCAGTGTGAAAAATGTATTTTGGGTAATCTGTTATTGAGGAAGCACAACAAAACATTTCATAATGTGTCTTGATAGATTTCAGACATCAGCGTTTTCCTAACACACACAGGTGTTCACGCTTCAATCAAATCTATATAAACTGATAAAAACTAAACAAAACCACAGCACTGCTGTCTGTCACTTTGTGCACATGTACCACCAAACAAAAGAACAAATAGTGAAACACAAGATGTATTACTGACATGAGAGAGACTTCTGGAAAATAAGCGGAGGAACATTTTGTGATGGAAGGGCACAAAATGTTCTTGACAGTGCTAATATTAAATAAAACTAGTAGAAAGCATAAAATACAGGCCAGGAAGAGTATTTTAATGCATTATTTGTGCAGTTTTTGTGCCAAATTTACCAAGTTTTCAGGTCAATTAACGTGATAGAGACACCGATTTTATTCTGAAGGATTTGGGCCGGAGTTCTTACTGTTGTTTCTGCTATTAAATTAAATATTTCGGTTCACATCCCATATGAGGTTGCTTAGAAAATTGCCATTTAGTCTCTTGTGAGTTTGACAGTTTAAGCAGAAACAATCAATATTTTGATACCAAAGTCTCTGTCCAGGCTTGTTTTAAGGTATGTAGAACCATTCTGCTATGATGATTTTTTATTTAACATGATTTTATTTAAGTGCGCAGACATCTCTCCCTTCAATAGGTGAAGCTGAAAACATCTCCCTAATGACAAACTTTGCACAAATACAAGTCAGTCAAGACATTTTAGTGGGAAAACAGAAGAAAAACAAGATTTTGAGTAGAAGGGGACTTTAACAATAACTCAGAACTGCATGTATGTCTCCTCAGCATCTTTTAGCTTATTGTTTTCTGCTATTTTGGTTCATTCTCAGTGCTACACTCTAATATGTATACTATGTAAAAAAAAATGTAAGCAGGCACTTGTTTTCAGCAAAAAAAAGGGGTGAGATAACCTCACTGTGCACTATCTGCTTGGCAGTAAACAGCAGAAAGACACAGTTAGCGACCAGCTGGTTAACTTAGAGGGAGAGTTATTTCCCCTAGGAGTTGGTGGAGACCAAAACAAAGCTTAAAGGAGAGGGAATACTGGACACAGTCACTTAGACTCATCAGGTGGAAAAGCAACTCCAAATGAATGCTGGATGTGTTTAAATAGGAAGGTTTGAATTAAGAGTCTGGTAATTAAAAGGCTAAAAGGATATTAACTTTTGCACAGAATTAAAAGCAGCGAGAGGTTAATAACGTGTTAGCTGCTGGACTGAACACGAAGTGAAGGCACACCCAGGCTGGAGATGTTACCGAAGAATACCAAGTTATGAGTCATAAACAAGCACCAATCTGTTCCTGGGATAATTACAATCAGATAAAACACTATTTTCTATGCTGATTTATAATGTAGGACTGAAGGGCTGGTTAGGATATAAAGCAGACTTGAAGTGATGTTTTCTAAGGGTGACTCAGGGCTCCGGTGCTTCATCTTGCTGCTCTGTAATCAGCAGGAAATACACTGTACAATCCAATAAGAGCATTACTGCA
Organism: Serranus cabrilla; assembly: GCA_903364295.1. Classification (NCBI taxonomy): domain Eukaryota; kingdom Metazoa; phylum Chordata; class Actinopteri; order Perciformes; family Serranidae; genus Serranus; species Serranus cabrilla. The sequence goes on from CAFUXE010000743.1 coordinate 241,611, forward strand.
AGCAAAGTGGTTGTGTGATTGTGTGCGAGTGCTGGCGTTAGGGAGCCACAGAGTTGCCAAGTTCATTAAAAAACGTTCAGTCAGAGAAATTAGTTATACTGCTGGAAAGGAAATTGATGCTGAACTCAGCTGCTGCCCCTTTTTAAACAATTCAGTATGTGCAGTTCATTCTTTTGTAGCCCACACACTTGACACTCAGTGGTAACCTCACCTCACCTCCACTCACCTCATGCCAAATCTCCAGTGAGCGAGCGAGACCCTAAGGTGAAGTTTACTGATGAGGAGTGATAAACAATACAGATTCAATTGCAGGCTCTGCTGCAGCCACAGTATCACAGCTGCAGGCATAATATCTGCCCAGATTTCTGTGATTTTAAATCTACCATCATATTTTGGAAACACACTCTCACTGCAGATTCTCACATGCAATTAAATGCAACTCTAACACACAGTTACTGTAGTATAGTTAGTCACACAACGACTGTAAGTGAGTGAAGTGGTCAGTGTTTTGACTCCTTTGACTCCTCTGTGTCTCTTTGTGTCTTTCAGCCTCAGATGTCGTGAGCTTGGACGGCAGCAGCAGCAGTCTGGTGTACAAGCTGAGTCCCGGGCAGAAGCAGGCGTCCAGAGAGGTCGTCTCTCTGAAGTTTAAAACCCTGAGGAATTCTGGGACACTGCTGCACGCAGAGGGAGAGGGAGGACTCGGCCTCAGTCTGGAGTTAGAGAGAGGGAAGCTGCTGCTGCTGCTCAGACAAGGTACAAGACAAGGTACAACACACACAAGATACATACCACCGACAAAAACATCTGAACCCAAACACTGACATCCTCTCAATACATTAGTGTTCTGTTTTTCTTAAAATGTCCTCTTTTAATGTGTTTTTCTTCTCTTTGTTGTGATGCTTTTCATGTCTTGTGTGATGCACTTTAAATTGCCTTGTTGCTGAAATGTGTTATATAAGTAAACTTGCCTTGCAGAAGAAAAGTGGGAGTTTGTTTCCCTGAAAACCCTTATACCAAGGTTTTTTAATCCAATAAAAACACCTCAAAAGTGACAGGGGACAGAGAAATTGGCTCCCTAAATGTGCCCAAAGTCTAAACAAACTTAGACGAAAAAATATGTATAATGCATGAACATACAAATTTAACAGCATAGCAAAAATATGTTTCAGAATTGATGTTGTTCCCAGTGTGATGTCTGACATTCATCTCAGTTACTTATAAACTAAAGCTCAGCGTGTAAAAGAACTTGGTCTTTGAACGTGTTTTCAGAGAACTGAACGTACAGTATCTGTTTGAAACCAAAGAAAGTCAACTTGAGCTGAGTTAACTTTTGCAGTATTAACAACACTGTTTTACAACACATTATGATTTGCAGCACCCAGCAGGAAGGTCCCCCAGCAAATAATGTTTCCTTCCTGTTGAAATAATGTTTCCTGTGGCACCCCCCCAGCAAAACACTTCATGATTCATGAGTAGTCTTATCTTCCAAAAATAAAGGTTTTGCAGGTTTAGTAAACACATCTCTTTTTAAAGAGAACATGACATTTCCACCTGAATCTCCCAGGATGTATTTACTATTCACTGCTTACTTCTTCCTGAATTTCAGTGAAAAACCTTCAGTAAAGAGACATTGTGTTCTTTGTGGGATGTCTGTATAAGCTGAGGACACGTTAAACCCCTCTGAGATAACTTTAGATTGGTTGTGGTTGGGTGAGATGGACGACGCGCACGCTGCCGCCTGATTGGTTTAAATCTTGGCTCACGCTCTGCTGCTGCATCTCTGTCTCGTTGTAGCCGTGATGGATGGCTCCCGTTTACTGTAGCATGTGTTGGGGCCGGACTCTGAGAGACTTGATGCATGGCTTATAGTCTGTACAGAGAGAGGTGTGTGTGTGTATGCATGTTAGTGTGTGTGTGTAAAGGGGGTTAAACCCGAGGTTGTCAGGCTGCTGTGCTGAATCATCACCAGATGCCTCACCTCTCATGAGGAAACCCATCTGCCTGCTGAAATACTTTCTCCATCCATCCATCCATCCATCCATCCATCCATCCAGTTACCCAGTTCATCTAACCTAACCTTAACCAAGTTTTTAAAAAGGTATTATAATTTCTTTAAAACAGCAATCATCATATGTTTGCAATGTGTTTAAGACAGATTTTGTCACGTTTCAAACAGCTTTTGTCACGTGTTTCCAACGTGTTTAAAACTGTTTTTTCACATGTTTGCAACATGTTTAAAAATGCTTTTTTCACGTGGCTCCAACATGTTTAAAACAGCTTTTGTCACCTGTTTGCAACATGTTTAAAACAGTGTTAGTCACGTTTTCAATGTATTTAAAACAGCTTTTGTCGCCTGTTTGCAACATGTTTTAATAGCTTTTGTCACGTTTAAAACAGCTTTGGTCACATGTTTGCAGCCTGTTCATGAGACTACATTGCATTCAGCCATCCATCCATTCATCTTATCATATTTATCCATATGTCTCACAGATACTTTTCTCCCCATCATTCATATTTCTCTCCATCAATGCCTCTCATATACCTGCCTACCTCTCATCCATTTGCCCCCCACTTCTCTCTGTCCCTTCTCTTTCTCCTCTCACAGGATGTAAACTTGTTGAATTCTCTACCTCAGGAGAAGATGAGGGCACACACCTAAAGAAATTCACATTCTAAAAAAGTTAATTACATTTTAAGCCCCTTAAACCCTGAATGCAGGTATTGAAACACCTTTTCTAAAGACCTGACATCTTATCACTGTGAAGTGGATCACCTTGAAAAAAAAGAGTCTCTTTAAGAAGACAGACTGTGTCACCTCCAAGAAAAACATGTTCCCTATAACAGTTAATGCACCTGTGATTTAAGTGAAGACGGCTCCCCCTCTAACAGAGTCTACATCATCTCAAAGACTGAGTCATGTTAACAAAAGTCTGTGTCACCATAAAGAGCGACTGCAGCTCAGTGAGAGAAAATTAAAGCCATCTATTGAGATAATAGAAGAGAGACTGAGAGGAGCTCAGACCAACACTGAAAACAACAAACAGCTCTTCTCTTCTGCTTCTTCTTCTTATATTTCTGTCCCTTTCTGCTCCTCTGTGTTTCGTTACGTGACTTTTCGCTTCTGTTTTGTTCTGTTTTTGTTGTAATTACTGTTGTTTGTCTTGGTTTGTCTCCACAGATTTCCCATTGCTTTATTATTTCCACATCAGAAGAGACCATTTGCCTTTTTCAGCTCTCTCTGTCTCTGACACACACACGCACACACACACACACACACACACACACCCTTTTGATATTCCTCATCAAGCCTCTTTTCTCTTCCTCTTCCTTCATTGTTATGTATCTCTGTCTTTTAGTTATTCCAAGACAACTCTCCTGTTTTTCAAAAGTGTCCATTTTCAGTTCAGTGTCCTTCAACTCTCTGCCTCATATTTTCCACTTCACTTCTCCCTCTCCCCCTTTCTCTCTTTTCTCACGACTTTTCTAGGTTACAGATTGTGTAATTTAGGTCAGCTGCTGTGTGCATTGACCCTGAGCTCATGCATGGTCCGCTCTGCTCTGTTAACACTTAAAACCTGCAGGTCTGACCCCCCTCCGGAGCAGATACAGTTCATTATATGAGGCAACACTGAGTAACAGCTCTTCAGAGAAACAGCAACTCTGTCCTGGATAATGTGAAACTAGAAGGGCACTCGTAGAGTGCAGACCTCCGCCAACGCCTACGGGCCTATCTCACAGTGTTTACGAAAACCAATTTGTGCATCCACACCGTGATTCAGATCCTTCATTTATAGGTTCTTCCTTTGCCTGTGCTTCACCTTTCCACCAAGTTTTATGAAAATTGGGAAAGTTCTTTTGCTTTAATCCTGCTGACGAACAGGACAGGGCAAAACAAGAGCAAAATCCAACCCATATTTATGTTTTAGCCTGCCCTCCACCTCCCTCTAGCTGACCAAGTGATTAAGAATGACAGTGATGCAGTGTATAAATGATGGACGTGAAAACAAAAGTAAACAATGTGATTTAATCATCACTGGACTTCTGTGCCTCAGGTTTAATGAATCACGTTTTTATGTAACTATATCACTTCAGGTTGTCATGTCGTCCTCAATCAACCTTCTTTACAACCGCTAACCTTCCTACTATGTGTAGTAGTTACATTGTCCTGGTAACTACTTCACTTCCAGCATTTGCATACATTTATGTAGTATTTAAGCTGTTTTTTAATAACGCCTAACAAGGAAGTTTTTGCCCTAAACCTAGATCAGTGGTTTTGCAGCCTAAATGTAAGGAAACAGCAGCCTTTTATTCTTTCCTCCCTATTTTTGTCACTGTTTCTCATTTTGCCATGAGAACGCTGCCTTTTTAAGGGCTTTGTTTAACATCAAGTGGTGATATTACACTTGATACCAGCGCTTGTAGGCTTTGATAATGTGGGGCAGCTAAAGCTTTTTTATTGTTGCTCACATAATCTCAATGACATTCAAAGACTCATTTCAAGTTCAAGTTCTTTATTTTTAATATGCACAACAATTACAGAGAAGCAGTCGTTGGCAATGAAACTCTTCTCAGTCTCAGGCTCCCTTCAACAATGCTCATTAAATATGTATGAAGAAGGAAAAGATCACACAAGTAAAAGCAAAATAAGAAACCAAACTTAAAATAGTGCAAGTTGAAATAAAGTATGGTAAATGAACTCAATGCAAATAGGAATGTATCAAATGTATCTATGCATATATATTTACATATGATTACTGGGATAATAACCAGAATTTTTAGGCCAGGATGATTGTGATATGAAATGTGGATATCATCCCGTGCCAACTCAAGAGTTCAGCGCTCTTATGGCCTGTGGAGTGATGCTGCGGTACCATCTGCCAGACGGCAGCAAGTGGGACAGTTTATTGTGGTTTATGGTGATTTGAAGCCTTTGGACTTCTCCTTAAAATCACAAAACAAGAAAAAGTCAGCGTGTAGATTTGGTGAAGATATCAGAAGGCAACTAGAAACTTCTACTCAGGTCATAATGCGTTTTTATGACTGTAATTATCCCATTTTGAGCTGAGTTGCCTGCATGGAAAGTTTCAGTGCTTTAAGAAAACTATATATGCTGATTACTTATATTTCATACAATGAAACAGTCGTTGCATCATAACTTACAGTGCCTTCTTTGCTGCACTGCAGGGTAATAATCAGTGGACTCTGCATTCGTAGATAATCCTGCAGCACATCACCACGCACAGTTGAAGTGCAATTTTAGTCATTTCAGGTACCAATTTAAAATACTGATTAAAAACTGCTGCATTAAACCCGCAGGGAAACACAAACTCAGAGCAACCAGACACTCTGCTGCTGCAGGTTGTGACAGGTTTGGCTTTATAGTTTGACAATCAGCAATACATACAGTATAGTGGATTCACAATTATCCAATTCATTATCTCTGTTTTGAATCAAATAATGATTCTTGCGTGATAATTTCTTATATGTTTGGCACAGAAGAAGATACTGCAAACTGCAGCAAATTGGACTGTCAGCCTTTCGTTATCTTGTTTCGACAGTTCAGCTTATAATGCAGAATTGACTCTCTGCATTCAAACAATAGAAAAGTAGATGATGCTATCTTCAGAAACTGTGTCACTTCTCCGTTCTTACTCAGTGGAATAGCAAATAAAACCCTCCAAACAAACTTCTCACTCAGTGACCCGCGCTGTGGATCAGTAGAGCTTCTGGTTTGGGCTGAATATGTGACAGACATGTCCGCTGCAGAGTTTATTATACGGGGCTGTTATCTGATAAGAGCTGTTAGTGTCTTTCTCAATAATCAAATGTCAAGCAGCAGTAATAGAAGAGAGACGAAGAGAGAAGATACAATGAGGTGATTCTGTCTGGAGGACATGTGGAGAATGAAATAACAGAGTTCAGCTCAGACTATGATGAACTTTTTAAACTTTTTCTGAAAGTGTTTTTGCTCGTCTGCCTCCAGCCTGCCTCTATGCAAACAAACATTCATCCTTGAAAAATGCCGTATGTGCTTTTGACAATTAACCAATCAGAATTTTTTTGGTTAAAGCAGTTTAGAGCAAGCATTTTAACTCAAAACTGCATATTTAATGATTTACCTCCTCTGTGGTTATTCTAAAATAATCAAGACAGTCAGCCATCTTTAATGTTTTGACTATGGCAGCACCAGACGAGGCCTTTTGGTCAGTTGTGTTTGTGTGCATGCTAAAAAAAAATTTTTTTAAATCAAGCTT
>CAFUXE010000743.1:248472-265703 GCA_903364295.1 Serranus cabrilla
CATGTCAAGCAGCAGTAATAGAAGAGCAGACAAGATACAATGAGGTGATTCTGTCTGGAGGACATGTGGAGAATGAAATAACAGAGTGCAGCTCAGACTATGATGCACTTTTTAAACTTTTTCTGAAAGTGTTTTTGCTCGTCTCCAGCCTGCCACTATGCAAACAAACATTCATCCAAAGCAGTTTAGAGCAAGCATTTTAACTCAAAACTGCATATTTAATGATTTACCTCCTGAATGAACTGCAGAGGTCAAGGAATGACATGATATCCATACGTTTCCATCTCTGTTTTCCAACCCTCTGGCTTCTCCTCCACACTTTGTCTTTATAATCATTCTAATGTAGTTTTTCTGTTTTTTAACGTGAAGTGATATGTTCTGGTTATTCAAAAATAATCAGACAGACGGACAGACAGACAGACAGACAGACAGACTGACAGGTGGCTCTATATATTAATAGAGTGACTTTCTATTTGTTTGCCCTCTGATCTCTCATATTGATTCCTGCTTTGTCTTTGCAATCATTCACACAGTAATCAAACCATCTATCCAGTGAAACACTCAATCATGAGGTCCTTTCCCTCTCTTCTCCACCTCCAAACAACATAATAATTGTTCCATTAATCAATGCCATTTAATACGTCTGAGTCCCTCATATTGATCTCACTCTCTCTCACTGAAATAACTCATAACAATAAATGCTTGGACGTCCTCTGTTTCATGAGGTCTGCATCCTAACTTTCTCTCCCTGGATGATGAGTTTTTTTCATCCAAGCTGCAGACAAATAAACCCTCTTACAAAGTTGGCTTCAATATCAGAAATCCATTTGTCCATCATCTCCCAAACTGTCTCGGTTTCTCTCTTTGAAGTTGAAATCGTCTCCCGAAAGAATATCTGATACATTTTTAATGGCTGACTGCTTTCAGCTCTTTCTCTCGGCAGAAGTTTCTCTTCCAGTACTTTGGGGAAACAGAGCCACTTATTTGGTCCTGCTTGTGCTCATCTATCATTAATGACGTCTCGCTATGTTTCCTCTGCAGTTTTCAGGCATTATCACATATTTGGCTTCAGTTGTCAGAGCATGTATGCAGATATCCCGTCGTCCCTAATGAGATGAGGAGGAGGGTGACCTCGCTGTGATCCTCTCTGTGGGATACGGAGGAAAAGTGAAATATTTAGACACAATGTGGAGGCTGGTGTGTTGTAGCTGTCATTGGGTTGCGCTCCCTTGACATCAGGTCAGATTGTTAGAAGATAATGAGAAGACAACAAACAACAAACTGTCAGATCACATCTCAAAAGGAGAAAACAACATAAAAAATAGCTGTTTTGCTTAATAGAAGCAAATCTGCTTTTTAAATAACCAAAATAACAGACTAGAAAAGAAAAGAACACACCCACAAATCAAATAACTTTAGGAAAACCAGTGACGTTTCATTTGACCTTGTCATGTTTAATACATATTTTTTCATCTTCTTCTTTAATGTGCAGCTCCGACTTTTCAAATTAAACAGTGGTGATGTGTCTCGGTAATTTCCATTTCTCACTTTGTGATTAGTCTTTAATAACAGTCACTTTGTGTCTGTCTGCTTTATCCTCTCCTGCCTCATCTTCCTCTTTGGAAATCACTTCCTTTTTTTAATCCATTGACTTCTGTAACTTCTCTTCACTCTGCACCCTCCCTCCTCCTCTTTCTCTGTCCTCATCTTCATCCTCCCTGTTTCTGCTGCTTCTTCTTTCAACTTTCCTCTGATCTTCCCTCCTCCTCTTCTCCTTCTTCTGCTCCTGTATGCCCTCTTCTCTTCTCCTCCCCTTTCCTTCCTATTACTCACTCCTGCCCTTCCTTTCCTCCTTCACTGTCTTGTGATTCTTTGTCTTACCTCCTATCTCCCCCTCCTCCTCCTCCTCCTCCTCCTCGTGTCTTATCTCCCTCTTCCAGGTAGAACTTCCTCTGAACCCCGGCGTCTCGCTTCCCTCGGCAGCCTGTTAGATGATCAGCACTGGCACCATTTAGCAGTGGAGCGGCGCGGCTCGCACCTCAACCTCACTGTGGACAAACACACAGAGAGGATTCAGATCCCTGCAGAGTTCAGCCACTGGGACATCGAGCAGGTTGGAAGGACTCACACAGAAACACGCCTACTTAAAAGTACTTTGTGCCTTTTAACAGCATCTGTGTGGTTTTGTCCCCGTGCAGCTGAATGTCGGTGCAGTCCAGGATCTCGTGTCCAAGAGAAACTTTCATGGCTGCCTGGAAAACCTGCTGTACAACGGCCTCAAGCTGATAGAACTAGCTAAGAACAAAGACCATCAAGTTACTGTCATGGTAAGTACATTTCACCATGAACACCTGGTTACTTACCTGACTGACTTTATCTTGACAGAATGAAGCGAGCAGGCTGTTGTAAATGTAAATGTGTCACTATAAACTTTTCAAACCGTGACTGTGTTAGACAGGTGAGACAGATGAGAGACAGAATGTTAAATCAGGACATGTGAAGAGGGACTTTTACCTCTGAATCTGAACTTGCTTTTAATGAAAGCATTTCATTTAGCTCTGCCTTTTAACATGTTATATCATATTTACCTCTGAACCTCATCTATTCTACTTATTGATATTTATCTTTGCATTAAATGTGTGAAAAATGTTACAGAAATAAGTCTGTGTTGTGCAGTTAGCTCTCTGGTAGCTACACAGTAACACTAACTTACTGTAACTGTGCTAAATCTTAAACAAAAGTTTAGTAAAGTTTAGTTGAGTTGACTCATCATAGATTTCACCTTTTTTAAAACTTTCCTTTGTGGTAAAAACGTATCATCCCTTGCCAGTGCTTCACTTTGTTTATATGCATCCTGGGAGAGAACAGGTCAGATCCCAAACTGCAACAATCAACGCTGCACGTACTCATCATCTTCAGATATTGGTCAGTTAGAAGATAACCAACTAGCTCTAAAGAGTAGATCCATGGGAAAGACAAGCCTACAAATCTTCAGTTTTTTATTCCTCCAATGTGATGATGACAGTTCATGTAAGTCATTAGGGGAACGAGCTTTGATGTTCAGCTCCTCAGAGTCTGCTGGCTCTGAGCTTCTATCTGAGAGAGAATACAGCATCAATAGCTGGAGCTGCGCCACCTAAAATAAAATCTGCAGGCTAAATTTGGCCCCCTCCAAAAGTTGATAAAAGATTCTGCTTGGTGTTGTTTGTGAATTACTTATTACAAGATGAGGACACAGGCTTGGATTCCAGTGAAGCTCCTGCGATGCTGAATCCCGCACATGCATGCAGTGTCAGTCTGTGTGTGTCGACATGTGGGTTTGCTCATACATGATGACATCCTTAGAGCACCACAGGGAAATCACATGCTGCTGTTAATCAGCTGCTGACAAGCGCTTAACAAGGACAGTGACTGATGGCAGACAGAGAAGAGGAGGCGGTGTGCACACTTTCAGGAACACTTCCTTGTCTTTTTTAAATGTTTCTACAGTGACAGTAAGTGGACCGAGCTCAGTGGAGAGCAGCTCTGGAACATTTCCAATAAACGGTCTCTCATTACAGTAAAGAACCCGAGAACAGAGAAGCTAAGATAAAAAAGGTGCAGAGATTCACATGCATGGCTGAAGATCTAATGGAGGCTATTAGTTTTAGTCCTGTTTAATATAGAGAGCACTATTGGCTGTTCTTAAAGGTATGATAACAAAAGGAAGTTAGTGTGTGAGGGGGTTTTGTGTGTGCATGTGTGTTCGTGAATGGCTTTTTGGGGGGATTTTATAGCTCACTTTTTACTTTATATTTTGCAGTGATGCTGCATCCTCTACAATGTACGTCCATATATCACTTTAACAGCTCTACAAAGGGCTTTTAGATGTCATCTGTGTTTCCGGAGCATTATAAAGATAGCAGGCTGATATTCCCAGCAGAGAGCCGGGGCTGTAATGTATTACTGCTGCAGCCTTAGCAATGGAGCCGGTGTCATTACCACTACTCAAAACAATGGACCGCAGCGGAAAAGTCTATACAGTACTGTTCACACCCTGCACACCTCTCAGCTGGGTGACATTGGGAGTTCTCAGCTTGCAGTCATGGGTTTTATTCTCAAGGAGACTTTGTGATGAGATCAGTGGGACAGAGGTCACATCGGCACGCCCTCTGCAGCTGATTAATATTCATGTTTTATGTTGTTTTATCTCTCTGGTAATCATTTCTCTCTCTCCCTCTCTCTCCACTCTGCGTGTTTCTCTCTCAGGGCAATGTGACCTTTTCTTGTGCTGAGTCGGTTTCCGTCGCCGTAACGTTCCCCGGCCCCCAGAGCTTCCTCCAGCTGCCGGCGGCGGCGTCCCCCTCGGGGGGCGTGTCCGTTGGCTTCCAGTTCAGGACGTGGAACAAGGCGGGGCTTCTGCTCACCTTTGACCTGCCTCAGGGAGGGGGCGTGGTCTGGCTGTACCTGAGTGAGGCCAGACTCCGGCTGCAGATCCATAAAGCTGGCAGGGCGCTGCTGGAGCTCAGTGCAGGTCGGTCAAACTGCAAATAAGATTCATTTCCAAGTCCTTAACTCTTAAAAATTCTCTTAATTTGAATATCTTGGAAAAAATAAATTAGTCTCCTGCTCATCCACAACTCTGCTGCTGGCTTCCTTACACTGGCTATCTGTTGCTTTTAGAATTTGAGGCATTATTGATCACTTACAAAGCCCTGAGAGAGGCCCTTCTCGCACCCTGAGATCTTTGGATGTATCACTCCTCGTTGTTCCAAGGTCCAGATCCATGATCTGAACCTGATGATGACAACATCAGAGCTGCAAACCTAAGTCACTTTTGCAAACCCACTTTATTTAAAAAGCTATTCAGTGATTGTGGAAATTGCTGGTGCTGGCCACACAAATGAGAAAGGAGACGCCAGATTTTCTAAGTTGGAAGTTGTTTTTATAAAATGACTCAGAAGGAGAGGTGATATTAACAGTGTGTATCACAGCACAGTGTCAAAGCCAGTTCTGCCAGACCTTCGCTCAGCTTTGGGATATATGTGTTAACATAATGTTAGGGGTAAGGTTCATCAAAATAATACCAAATATGGCTCGTAAACCTATGACTAATTTGGATTAGTCATTGAATATGCATGAACCAAAAAGTGCCTCTCTGTGAGCACAGATAGAAAGAGACAAATGCAGCAGATCGACCTTGGAGGCTCGCTGTCTGCTAAACCCAAACAATTAGAGCTACTCGTTAATTGGAGGAAAAGTCGTGTGCAGTGACCAACAGTTTTAAACAGGGCAGAGGTCACTTTGAACTGAGGAGAGTGTCTGTGACAAGTTCTAGAAATGATGTATTATTTTCATGTGTTTCCAGGTTCAGCTCTAAATGACGGTCAGTGGCATTCAGTGGAGCTGAACTCCAGACGAGGGCGTCTCACCGTCGCTGTGGACAGAGAAGAAGAAGGAGGCGTCGCTCACGCCGGCCACACCGTCACTGTTGGAAGCCAACTCTTCTTTGGTGGTAAGGATGAAATGAATAATGTCTGTTATCAAACTGAGCTGTTGCAGTACACCAAATATTCATCTGTCATTACACTGGACATGCCTTGAAAATCTTTGAGTCAATATTTAATACTCAAAAAATAAAGAATATAAAGAAGTCCTCAGTACAGAAACGTATTCAAGAGAAGTTTTGATACACATAATACGTGTGTAAATACATTTTGCTGTGCTCATCGAAGAGTGTTTCAAATGTGAATCATTTTTAGGCTTTTTGCCCAAATGATTAATCACTCATTTATAAAATAGTTTTTACTTTTTACTGACCTTTTTTGACTGGATTTAAATGCACTTCATTTGTCTGCCAAGGCCCAGACATGATCAAAACCCACCTGAATGTTTAATGTTATTTTATTGATTGAATTTTTCAGTACATTTTGTTAAAACTGTATCTTTTCTCATTTAAAAGAGCTACGACTACGCCTTTTAAATTATAACTATAGTTGCGGTGATTACAGTAATTATTTAATGTGACGGTTTCACTTGAATGAACCATTTTTGCCCTAAAAGACATGCATTAATATTTTAAAGTTGTTGACATTTTTATATATTGTGCAGTACAGTTGGTGTCGTCAATACTCACCTCTGCAGTCATGTGTGCTCAGAGCCATATTTAGCTTGTGGCTGTTTTATAATGAAAGCTATAAGTCTGCTTTACCCTTCCCTCTTTCTCTCTTTTCCTCTCATTTCTCTCTTTTCTCTCTCCTTCAATCAAACTGTGCTCTCTCTTCCTGTCTTCTGTCCTCTCTTCCTTCTCCCTCTCTCTCTTTCTCCACGAGCTTCCTGACTGCCTTGTTTTTCCTAAATCTCATCTCTTTTGTCCTCTCTTTGCTCTGCAGTATTACAGTCCAGGCATGTTCTTTAACTGCCTCGGGCTTTTTAGCATCCTGCACACACACTCACACATTATCACATTTTTCCACATTAAAATGGATTACTAAGAAAAAAAAACTAACCCATTTTTATTTGATCAAGGCTTGGCCTCTATTTTCATTATCCAGCCTCTTGAAAACACACAAATAACTCCTTTGCAATCTTTGCAGGAAAATATATTCTGCAGAACAAATCACAATATATTTAACCCCTATATACACTGCACGGCGTGAACATTAACCCCTGCACTAAGAAGAGTGTGTTTTCAGCCATTTGTTTGACTCACAGTGCATTATAATCATTATGCTCCACTTTTGCTCTGATGTATCTTCCATTCCTGTAAATAGTTTCAATAACACTAAAGCTATAATGGCTTCTGCTGGCAGTGCATCACTTTTTATTTCACTTCTGTCGTGTCTTTCTCTTTGCTTTCCTGCTCAGGTTGTCCTGCTGAAGAGGACGGTCAGGAATGTAAAAATCCCTTCAACATCTTCCAGGGCTGCATGCGTCTCCTCAGCGTGGAGAACCAGCCAGTGGACCTGATCATGGTGCAGCAAAGACTGCTGGGAAATTACAGCCACCTGCAGATCGACATGTGTGGCATCATTGACAGGTAAGAAGCACCAAAATCCCAACTCTCAGTGGCCAACCACTGCAACACGTTTCAGCCTATACTGCATATAATGCAGATGCACCTGCCCTGATGTATTTCTTAGGTAAACTTAAAATGCACCAGGGGCTTTTATTGATCACCTGGTGTCTCAGTGTTTGCAGCCTTGAGCTTTAATATGATTGATAATATGAGGTACCTGGGAGTGTTCAGTATAAAACATTTGGCACAGATTTAGTTGTTTAATGATTTTTTCTCTCAGTAGAGTGCAGTTTTTGAGATGTTTATATCTCTGTTGGTTGGTGGTTGTGTCAGGGTGAAAAAAAACAAAAACATTTTTGCATTTCACAAGTCAATACAAAGAGACTAATAGTTTCTTACTTTCCATGTTTTGTTACATCCATCTACCAGGAGTGTGATTTCAGCTTCATTTACTCTGCCATTATTGTTACAGCGATTTTTATAAACTGTCCACACAATGCCAAAACCCAGCAGTTGAATTAATGGTCAGTTTTTTTCCATCAAACAGAGTAGTTGGAAATATAGGTGTCAAAACAACATATTCATTTAGGATGTATTCAGGTCTAACTTTTCAGTGACACATAAGGAATTGCAGTATCGGACCTGCAAAAGAAGCAGGATGGTCCAGACCACATTATAGCTTCATTTTAAGCCCAGCAGTGTCATCATGTTCTGTGACTGTATTTGTAGAACATCCTCTGGCTAAAAGTAGCTCTCGACTGGGTGAGTCAGGAAAAACTCAACTTAAAAATATGCGAATCATAACTTGAGGACTCTTGAGTTTTTGATCTCACAGTACTTCATAAAGCATTATACGTCTAAAAGTCTGAGAGTTAGAAGTTAGATGTAGACCAGGGTAAACATACTCACAGTCAAAGTCAGCTGCTGAAGGTAAAGTGTCTCATCATCAGTGTTTTTAATCCACTAAGAACTTTTGTTGGCAGCCACTTAATTTGTCTTTTTAAACAATCCATTTACTGGCATCCAGCTACTTTGATTTCAAACTTTTTACTAAAACATCCCCTTGGCTAGAACTTCCTGTGCCATTAAGGAGGACTCCTTGTTAAACCACAGCCTATGTTGTCTCTGGAGAGTTCTTGAAACTGACTCCCTACCAGGAGTGGGGTTCGAACCCACGAGGGCTTTTGCCCATTGGATCTTAAGTCCAACGCCTTAACCACTCGGCCATCCTGGTTATTTTCAGCTGTCAGTACAAATCTTCTGAACTCATCACCTCAATACAGAGCAACCACTGATTAGAGTTCTGCCTATGAGTTGTGATCCAAATTCATATAAGACCCAATTTTTCCGGAGGACAAATTACATTTTTCTTCTTTGGTAGAGTAATTTGTGGGTGTTAGATCCAGGAAATAAGAAACACACTCACACAAAGAATCAAAAGTGCTCGCTCACACTCACAGTATTTCCATGCAGGATTGGAGAGTTATTGTTCAGAGGAGACCTGAGGTGTGAAATAACCTCTAATATCCCACCTGATATCTGACAAATCAAGACTTCTCAACAAACAATCAATGTTTTGTTTTTTCTCTAATCTCTTTGTCACTTAAATAATAAGTGTTATTCTCACTTTTGTCATTATTTATCAGCTTTAATTGAGCCTGTTTCAGTTAGAATTACTGTGGTGATAGGTAGGGGTAGTTTTATATACCACTGTGAAGCAGCAGTCCTCTCATTTATTACGTTCCATTTAATGAAAAGGTTTCTTTCTTATTCCAGCCACATGGAGTTCATTAAGGCCTCATCTCCTTCATTTCGTGTTATCTCTCTACTGTGCTATCGAGTACGGACATAAAGGCATAATAATGCTTCATCCCCACTCACATCTATAATGAAGTACACCTCACACATGCAGAGAGGGAGGGAGGGAGAGATCCGATATGCCCAACAGACAGAGTACAAGCATAAAATGACCACCTATCTTCCAATATTACCTTTCAGGTTTCTTGAAAAAAATGATAATAACCTTTAGTTCAATATCACATCTAATAATGCAGAATGTAATACACAGAAGAACAATCTAACAAGACTAGGAGTCTACAGCTAAAGTCAGCGGGCCAACATGAGTGATGTTTATCACAAACCAAAGTATTTGACAATTTAACAGTGTGAACTGATGGTGGCACTAGATAAAAAGTCATAGGATTTCTTGTCTCGTATAGCCAGACTTATGTCCACAAGAACCAAGCAGGACTGCCTTACTACATGATCCAGATCTCCATCAAAGAAAAGCCATTTTAAACGTGAAGGTTGCTAGCTCGGATGTTGCTGTTATTTTAAAGTGAAAACAGTAATAAACAGATAGCAGGGGGGAGAAGAATTCTGTCCAAAAAGGCAGCCAGTGTCAGGCTTATACCAACAGTCTACAATCTGTGAGTCAGATTAAAGGATCACCAAAGTTATTACAATTCATCCTGAGAGGGATATGGACGTCTAAAGGTTAATCCATCCAATACTTGTTGAGTTATTTTAGTTTGGACCAAAGAGATGGTATGTCCCACTGGCAGACTTGACATTACCATCACTTAAGCCAGCCAAGACAAAAAATACTGTTATAATTTATCACAATTTTCACCTCCACATGTGATAGAGAGATGTAGAAAAAACATGCAGAACAAGGGAGGAGCAAGAGTTCATATTTGTTTTTTGTCATTTCCATTTCCATCTCTTTAAGAGTCATTTGTTATTATTATCTGAGATCATGAAAGTAAGTCATGTGGAGCAGAACTGATTGCCTGCTGTCTCAGTGTCACACTAAAAAGCACAATTAAAGGGACAATTATGACGATTATACACCAGCAGACACACACTCACACACCAACCGATATATATGAATACAGCGCCACACACACCAGCCACATCCTGACCAGAGAAATAGAATCTGCTCCAGTGGGTTTAATTAAATATCTTCCACATTTATTAGATTATTATCCAGCAGAATTCAGTTCTTGCAAATACCTGCTCACTGGAACAGAACAAGGGAAAGTCATGGATCCCTCTGTATGTTCCCTCATTGTAACCGTTGATTAAATTCTGGGTCCCTGGGATATAAAGATTAAGGTAAAATGCAGGTACAGACACAGCTTCTGTACTTTCTCTTACCTCAGAACAGGGTTTAACATCTGTGTTAGTGTGTCTTGATAGCAGCACAACCCCATGCAATGAGTAATATAGAAGCAGCCAAGCATTTAATAGACTTGACCCATCAGTCTTGTAGTGGGGCTTGAACTGAATCAACACTCAGATTTAATTTACTTCATTTCTAACCTGTGTTCACATTGCAAGCAGCACGATCAGAAAGTCGACAGAAGCACATCCATTTCCTGTAGAGGTGAACAACCTGCGAAATGAGGGTAACAAGAACCATGTCAGCCATTCAAAGTTCTCCAGTTTTCAATGTTTCTTCTGAAAAATGGCAGGAAAACAGCTTGATTGGATTCCATCATTATGTAGTTATTACAGCCCTGAGATCCAGCCACACTCACACAAACACTAAATATAATATAAATATAGTGTGGTCATGTGCTTTATCTGCAAGGGTCCAGCGTATTCTTAGATTAAAGTAGTATAGAGATAAATTGAGGTAAAGAACAACAACAATGTAGCAGATAGGCAGACTGCTGAGTCAGCGTTTTCATGTAAATAAAAAGAGAGGCTGCAGATTCTGCACAGTCATCTGTTTTCTCTCCAGTATTTCTGCCTGGGTTTGGGCTCAAACACTGACACACACGTCTATATAAGTAAATACATTCTCCAAAATATGCATTTAGAAATTTTAAGACAGTAAAAACACATCATAGATCCACCACCAAGCTCCACACACACCAGTGATGTAAAAGTGTGTGTGCGTGCATGTGTGTGTGTTTGTCTGAAACCTCCTGGAGGTGCCAGCCGGTCTTGCAGCAGATGGAAAGCAACCGGTGTGGATAAACACGGTGTTACTCATCGTCTCCTGTCGTCCTCTTTCTGTCTGTCTTTTTCTCAGCAGAATGAGGTCACAGGAGGACTGTGAGCTGGTCTGTCACAATAATTACAACATCGACTTATCAAGCTCACAGAAAAGTTATCAAGGTCTTGTCCATTTATTGTGTGAAAAAATCACCTGTTTGTGTTTGTTTACATAGGAATATTGCCAACATGGAGCCATAAACACAGCAGGGATTTCCTGTTCATTGCGTGCAGCACCTTGGCATATTTTTAAATTATGAGCAGAAAAAAACAGCTCACTTTGCTGTCATTTCTGTCTGAGCTGCTTCTGTCCTCTTGTCTGCTCTCTGTCGGAGTTTCACACACACAATTATAAAGTTAATTGCTCTGTGAAAAGGGTGCATTGTTATGCTATTAAACTGTCTTAGAATGACAATAATATCCGCTATCGCAGTTATTTCTGGGACAATAGATCGTCCAACAAAACGGCGTTATTGTGACAGGTCTAGCTGTGAGCTCAGCTGTGTTATTTTAAAGCGTTGGCTCAACATCTCGCCATAGTTTTGTTTTTATGTGCACAGGTTTTGAGATTGAAGATTTCTCACAATGGGGGTGAATGGAAGTTGTTTGTTGTGCTCATATGGTTTAAAAAATAAAAGCAGCATGTTTTCGCTCATCTTCGGTAGCGTTCCTGTGACTTTGTGCTTTGGTGAGTGTTGGTTGTTTGTTGAGGTTAGTTAAACCGAGGTGGTAACTGATGTTTAGTTTGATTTGACCATTTTTTTATAGCAGCACTAGAGATTTAGTGCCTTCAAAGGAAGTACTCTTTAGTAAAGTTAGTGTTATTTTACCTGTAGCTCCACTTTCAGGGATCCGTACGACTCAGAAGAGAATCAGGAAGACATGTTGTAATATATTACCAGGAGTGGGGTTCGAACCCACGAGGGCTTTTGCCCATTGGATCTTAAGTCCAACGCCTTAACCACTCGGCCATCCTGGTACATTTCCAGATCATTAGGTGCATGTCAAGACTCCACGGTCAAGTGTTTTGTGGCAAAATGTTAGGAGTTTATCCCTTGTGGAATTTGAACTCAAAAAGACTTTTGTCCCTTGTAGCTCCACTTTTCGGTTTTATTTGCAGAGATCTAAACGACCCAGTTAGAAGAGAACAGTTTCCCGTAACACCACCTCAACATAAACTAGCACATGAAGAAACAGCTGAATTTCAGTCCAGACTGCAGTTTCATGCCAGTTCTACTCGTTCTGCACAGTTTTCTGGAGCTTTGGAAATGATGAGTTTGGATAAGCGGTTAAGGAGAATGACTGAATGTGTAAATACATGTTTAAATATGATATTTATGGCACTTTTAGCCATAGGCGGTACAGTTTTCTCTGAGGAGAGTGGGAATGTTGGATGATATGCAGTTGGCATGTTCTTCCACCACTGACTGCCTGCTGCATACATATTTCTCACTTTATCAGTCAAAATGACCCGATCATTGGCTTTCATGATAAACCTGCTGTGGCCCTCAGGATAGGAATTGCATTGACACGTGTCTGACAGGTTAATGTAAAGTCTATGAGCATGTTTATATATAAAGATTGCTGCATGTTAGTGTGAAAGCTTTTTCTGACATTGCTTTTCATATATATTACCTGAAACCCCTTGGTAGCTTCTAAGCCTCCTATATCCACTATACAGTACTATACATCATCTGTATGCAGAGAAAGAAAAACACAACATAAAGTACCCTATTTCGAATGTCACAATTTCATTTTCAGTGTCAAATAAATGTATTTCCACAATCGCTGCCACCCTATCTTCAGCTCCCTCCGCCCCCCCAACACACACACAGGACTGATGTCATGATGGTTGCAGCAGTATGATATTTATCTATAAATAACACACAGAGATTCAGTGAAGCCTCCTGGGAGCTGGATTCATTTAAAGCGCTTCTTCAAACAGTATGGCGACACTTCAGAGGAGCAGCTCGCTTCAATCAGAGAAGATCTGCTGCTGAGAAGAAGTGAAATGATATTTTCTACTCAGCAGAAAACTTTTCCTTTTTATGTAAAATGAAAGCAACTTCTAAAGTGAGAAAGTAATGAAAATATCCTTTTGATCTCTCTGGGGAAAGGTGAAAGGTGTGTTTCAAATGAATATTCTGCCGAAGTCATTTTACATTCAATAAAAGGAAGTTATATTTTTTTCAGCAGCCGCCCACAACTTTATAAATACAAAAACCGGTATTAAAAATGAAAGACGTTCTATTTGATGTTCCATTCCTAAATAACCTTGAAGAGCTTTGACTAAAAGGATTTTTTCTGTCCGTGAAATGGGAAGCTGCAATTCAGGCTCATTTACTTTAATGAATTAGTTTTATATCTTTGAAAGGTGGTAGGAGTTTGAAAGCCTGGCTTAGATTTTTATAAAGATGAAGCAGAAAGAGATGATCTGTAACCCCACAGTCAAATGACTTTCAGTGCCTTTTAACGCTCGTTAATATTTTTGTTTTAACCACAGTGAGGTGGATGTTAGAACATGTGGACACCACTGATTCCTGCAAGGCTGCCAGACTCACAATGGACAATTAAAAAATGGATCCAGCAGAATGATGTGCTTTTAAATATAAAATATAAAAGTCTGTAACAGAGTGAGTGAAGTTACACTGTTAGCCACTGCTCTATAGGTGGCACTGGAATAGGTTGTTCATGATCATATACAGCTTGTAACTGTCGGATTCAGCACAAATGTAAGACTTTCTGTCATGTATTCTTCATTCATTCTGTGGCATGAGAGAGTTGAATCTGTGCATTAAATGTGTAGTGAACGCAGCTTCTTCTCTCCTGTTATCAAACCACATCAGAATGAATCATATCATAGGTCATTTGTGTCGACGTCCCCATGACTAGACATACTGATCCCAGTTGAAACATGCATTAAACATTGTGAAATGGTGGCAGTTTGTATAGGTTCAGGCAACAAAACTACTTGCTTAAGGTCAGGAGAAAAAAAGTTCATGAATAGGTGCAGCAAAAGATGTGGATGTAACTTCTAAAAGTGAGGTAATTACATAGGTGACATAACTGCACATAAGAGTTATGTTGCATAACTTGACGTGTCAACATTGATTTTTGGTTTCACACTGGTCTGATGGGTCAGACTCCCGTGGACTTTGTCGCTCTTTATACCATGTATCTTCACTTAAAGATCCTTTTACTCGCTGTACTTTATGTAGAAAGTGAATCGGCTAAAACTTAAATGATGATTTCACAGAAAACCTTTACTCCTCCTGACATTTAAAGATAAAATAAAAAGCAGCGTTTGGTTTCTTTGCCTTCTTTGTTATTTGGCAGCACATCCAGGAGAATTGTTTCAGAACTGTTGAGTTGCCAAACAAGATAACTTGAATTAAGGTTACTGAATTTGTGCTTCATCTCTCTCAGGTGTTCTCCCAGTCGCTGTGAACACGGCGGCCGCTGCACTCAGTCCTGGACCGTCTTCCACTGTAACTGCTCTGAGAGCGGCTACAGCGGAGCCACCTGCCACAGCTGTGAGTCAAACACCAGCACATGACCGCCAAAACAAATGAACAAAGACACAGACAGACAGACAGACAGGGGAAGAGGTGAGACAGAATGAGGCAGCGTATCAAACACACTAATAAACACCTCATGCATAATTTAAACTGAGAGGCAGAACAAACAGGATAAAATAAAATTAGCTGAAACATTCTGAGCTACAAACCCATTAAAACATATTAACACATTAAACAAAGATCATAAAATTCAAGTTTATTTGGATGACATTTTTTAAATTATGCTTCATACATAATGCAATAAAAACTTTAACCAGGACTCACAAGTAAACAACAACACATGCACCGACAAAAGCAGCTTTAGTTGTGCCCGTCATTTGTTTGATTGAATGAAAGACATAAACATTTTAGTAGTATTGTTAATGTTTAGGGTGCAACATTACTTGCAGTTGCAGGTTGCAAGAGAGAAAGAGTTTTTCCTTTTGTTTACATTGCAGTTTTCTATTTTACAAGCTGGATTTGTTGTTATGGCCATAATGTCTCTTGGCAATTAATTACTGAGAGTTTAGTTTAACAAAACAAGAAACACAAGCAGACAGACTATCAGACAAACAAATCACCATGTGAGACAAATGTTTTTACCCAAACTGTCTGTTGGTAAACACCCATAACGGTTTACAGACCAACTTTAAGATGTAAATTTGTGTAGTAGCTGATTCGATGTGCATGCTCCTTGTTAACCTGCAGTCTGCTCTCCATCCTCTGGTGGCAGAGAGAGTGCAGGGCAGAAGGTTGTTTAGCTGAATATGTGACTCAACTCTTCCTCTAATCAGCCGGACTCATTAATCTTTTTAGCTGACTGAGGTTTGTGCAAGTTAGGTTATCTATGGCCCCGACCGAGGCTCTGAAATATCTGCAGCCTGACTGCTGAGTGTTGAGAAATCTGCGGCGCTGTCCGTGGTGCTGAAGTAGCAGATGGCTTTGTTATTGTTTAGTGTGCATGTGTGTATTTGTCTGTCTGTCTTTAACTGCTCACAGCTTATCTTGCATTGTACTGGATCAATCAGTCTAATCATTTCTGTGTGAAAATGTATGACAACCTTTTTATTGACTGCTTTCATACCATATTTACCAGCTGGTAGGGGCAAATCTTACAGACGTGAGCGGTTTTAACTTTTCTTTGGGTGTATTGTTCAGGATTTATTTAATAACTCCTTCTTCTGAGTAATGTGTATTGAGTTAAATCAGTGTTTTCTTTGTTTAGTGTTTTGTGCTTATACTGACTTGAAGGTGGATGTAAGTAGGTGGGAGCAGGAAGTTAAAGTTAGATGGTAACCTTATGTCCTGGGATTCAGCTGCGATAACTAGAAGGATGAAGTCAACAAATGGAGTTAAAAAGAATATTAAAGCAGGTCATGAACCTCATCATCTTTCAGCTGCTGTGTCTGTACCAGCTGAACAGAAAACAAGGACAATAACAACTTTAACTACTAACCAAATGTACCCACATAAATTAGATTTACCATCTTCTCAATCTGTCCACACATTTCCTTTTTGTTTGGCAAACTGAATCCACCGCAGAACATCTGTTAAAGTGTTATTTTAATTCTATCCAGGTATTCCACTAAAACCAATGAAACCACCAAGTAAATCATGGTAGTTTCTTTGTGCAGATTCAAAATCTGCTGCTCGAGCTCAGCGTTGAGGGCTGTTATTGTCCTGGATACTTTAGATTTTTTTGTTTAAAAAAAAAGTTTCCTCTCTGGAATTATTTGGTGATTGATATACAATTATTGTTTTTTGAAAAAAGTAAAAAAAGTAGTATAAAAAGTAATAATAATTATAATTCAGAAAGGGATGACATTCAACTATCCTTTGTTTGGATTTTGCAGAGTAAGACGCACCTGTTGGAGACACTCTACTGGGTGCATTTTTCTATTTGGATTTAGTTTTAGTGGTGTTTCTATTCTTCTCTGTTCTTAGATCTTTTAATTACTTTGGTGAGCACCATATGAAAACAATGAATAGAAATTATGTCCCTGACGACAAAAATGAAACCCAAATTCCCTCAGGCATAAAAAAAGCCCCTGCCTGTGAGCTTCATTTAATTTAATGTAATTTATTCAGATCTACATTAGTGGTGTCCTAAGCTGCAGCTACTCTTCCTGGAGTCCACCCAAACACTGTGCATTACATTACATCCATAACCACAAAACAACAACAAGGAAACATCAGTAACAAGAACACAAACACAACAACATCCAGACATATATTTGATATCCGCACATCATTTCGTTTCAGTGGAGGTTTACGGCATTAAAACCCTGTTTGTGTGTGAGTGATATGATGAAGGTTAATGAGACCAGAGCCGTGACTAAACTGCCAAACACTGAGTGAATATCTGAAACCGCAGCAGTGAGGAGAGATCTACCCGTTCTGAGCCCAATCCCTCGAGTCTAATCCTTGAAACCAGAAGAGGAGAGTTTCATTTTTACTGCTGAAGTTTCTTTAAAAGCTCTTTCTAACCACACTGAGTGAGGGAATGTGATGAATAAAGAAAGAAGATAACAGGTGAGAGCGTGTGGGAACCTTCTGATATGGATTTGACTTTGATTGCAGAGGATCTGCTGTGTGTGAGAGGCAGAGAGAGGAAGAGGCCGGGCTGATAGGTCTGAACTTTTATTTATGAGTCTTTGAGGTCCCATCAGTCA
>CAFUXE010000743.1:266448-281579 GCA_903364295.1 Serranus cabrilla
TATATATATATATATATATATATATTCAGCCATCCAACTTGTTAACAATACTAATATATAAAAAGCCTTCATCCTAAACTTTGCAAGTGACAGAGCAGAACAGATGTGATATAAGATGTATTTCGCTTCTCCTTTCATGAATGGGTAAAGCTGTTGTTGCAATGACAAGTATATGAAGCAACAAGAATGAATATCTAACTCAAATTTACTTTATTGTCATTTTTACAATATGCACAAGACACAGAAATTAAAATTTTGTTTGCCACAGTCCAGCAGCGTGTAAGAAAAGATTAAAACAGGAAATGTATAAATATGTAAACGCAGGTGACGCTCAAATATAATACAATGAAAATGTGAAAATTAGTCTGTAAAAAGCAACAATAACCAGAAATCAATATGTATCACTCTGTCCCCGGTCAGAGGAGAACACCTGGATGGTGATCCAGCACAACAACTCAGAGCTGACCAGAGTCCGACCGTCTGCAGGTGTGAACCAGCACTCAGTTCACTTTGACTACTCCACCACAGAGGAGCAGCTGCTGGCCGCCATCAGCCAATCAGAGCACTGCCAGCAGGAGCTGTCCTACCACTGCAGGAAGTCCCGCCTCCTCAACACTCCAGGTAAGAGCCTGGAGGATCTTCAGTGTAATAGTTTGAAATTCGGGGAAATCTGCTTATTTTTCTTCTTGTGAAAAAAGTTAACGAGAAGATGTGCCAAGCTACAGCTGGCAGCCAGTTAGCTTAGCTCACTTATTAACACGTTATATCTTATTTACTTCAGCTATACAAAAAACAAAAAAAACTGATGCATAAAAATAATAATTTTCCATTTTACAGAGGTCCTGTGCCAGTTTATTTCTTGGCTGGGAAGTGTGACTTTATGTTGCATGGTTGAGTTGTAACTGCTCAGTGCCAGAAATAGTCTGGCACATGACCCCCGGTAATAAGGCAAATCATATGTTTACACTCTGGTTAAATATATGTTGTAAAATGTGTTAATTAGTCAGCTTTAGAGGTGCTGAAAGGCAGATTTGGTCTCTGTAGATAGAGAGATAGACACACTCTTACTGTTTTATTTATATCCTGACTAATTTTGTTATAGACTGTCAAGGAAAAAATACAGATTAAAGCGGTTTCTTAATTTCTCACTACTTGAACTTGAACCATGAACTCTACTGGAGCCCAACTTTTATTTTATTGTACTTGTATATTTGTGATTATGCTACTTTTATTAACTTTTTGTTAATCTAAATCCTATCTCGGGGAGAGAACTTCACCATTTTCCTTGCTCCCTTTTCCCTCATTTCTCCTCAACTGCACATTTAAATCAGAAAAGACTGTAAACAAGAACTTGTTCTTAATTAGCTTGTTGGGTTAAATAAAAGTTAATGAAAGCTTCTTTAAAGAGGCTGTCTTCAGCTGGGACTTCTTCTCGACCAGGGAGAACAAAATCATTGCGCTCTTTGAAGCAAACTTAATGTGGTTTCAGGGATTTTCTTCTCTTTCACGAGCGATTCAGACAAATTGATTGTGGAGGATTGGTTTAATACCTCCTCCTTTTTAGTAATGAGTATTGAGTTAGATCAGTGTTTTCTTTGTCTAGTCATGTGTTTTCTTGTGCTTATATTGACTCGGAGGTGGTGAGTATTACAGAAAGAGGGAGAACCGCTTTGATCACCAACTTCCATTGAATTTTTCTTGGTAGCAGTTAATCCAACAGCTTTTACCATACACAAGAAAAACATCATCAGTGTAAAGAGACGCTGTGAGACATGTACCACTTTTTTCTGAACTGTATCTTGACTACTTGAAGTATGTCATGAAATTGGTGCAGACATTCACGGTGCTCAGATCAGTTACTTGTTATAATTTTTGTACTGAATTTTTACTATATTTGACAATTTTAAAATTGATAAAAATCGTCAATTACACCCCGAAAATACCACATTAAGACATAAAGACCCTGAATAATATACCGAAAGAATCCTGCTGTGATTTGGTTTCAAAAAGTTTTGACATTTTGGAGATTTCTGTAAGTTCGGCCATTAGATCGTGATCTAATCTAATCTAAAAAACTGCATGGTTTTCATCCCAAATTGCATGATATTTATGGGGTACCATAAGGTCAGAGGTTAAGGTAAAAAACAAAAATATTTTTAAAATATAAACAATACAGGTGGCAAAAAACATTAAAAAGTAAGTATTGTGTGTGTACAATGTGCAATGTGTGTCATTGTTTATCATTATAACTACTGATGGCAATGACACATCCTCAAAGTGTCTCTCCTGTGGAACTACGACGGCTATAAAAGAGAAATATTTGAGTTGTTATGCAACTTTTTTGGGGTGCAGATAAAAAATGATGGATGAAAATAGTGAAAGTGGCCGAAAAGGAAGAATGGGTCGAGAGACAGAAGTTCCATTATAAACCCCTCCCGCTGCTCTCTGGGAAAATAAAGAAGTGCTGACTCGACGGAGACCTTTCCAATCACCTTCTCTCACTCCCCTCCACCTACGCACTCTCACAATGCAACATACATTTTTCACTGTATACAATCATCGCCCTCCATCCAAAAACAATATATTCAGCATTAGAGCCAGCAGCTGGCAGACATCCCCCGCTTCAAACGCTGGATTCATCTCAGGAGGCTGAGAGATGGGGACTCTTTCAGCTATTTTCTCACAAACCTGGACACAATATGGCTCTCAGTATTTCCATAGAGAGTCAATCTGTGTAACTTTGTGTCCTGCAAGCATCTTTCGCCTGATTATGGACGGCCACAAGAGGCTGCACTATGAGTAATGCTCTCGCAAAGTTTTGACCAGTAAAAACAAGCTGCATGTTTTCGACAGATTTCTGTTGCTTTAGTTTCTCTCATGATAACCTCATTTGTTTAAATTAAAAGAGCCAGTGGGCACTAATTAGGTTGCATTCATTACCAGAATGTTAACAGAAACACTCAATAAAATGATTCAGCAGAAGTCAGCAACTATTGAGGAAGGCATTATACAAGCCTCATTTTTCAGGCTGAAATGTGTTCATAAAAAAGTCTAAGAAAACTTGTGAGGGCTGCAGTCAACTTTTTCCATTTAGCCAAGAAAAATCTCTGCTGGTAGAAAAAAAAAAACATCTGTCAGGATTTGACAGAAGAGTAAAATTTGTTTTTTGTTGACTATGATTTTTGTAATAGATTAGTCATTTTTCTGATGTTTAATGACTTATTTCCAAGAAAGTCCAGAGCCCATCCCTGGAAAAAACAATATTTAAAGTGTAAAGTGATGGTTTGTGGTTTTACAGACCTGTTGAATAAATCGACTACCTGCTTAGTCATCATCATTTTTAAAAAGCTGCGTACATGTCAAGTTTTATGTGGTTGTCATGCTTTATCTGTTTTTTAAAGCAATAATGGAGTACCACCTGTAATCTCATTGTATTTAATACATAATGATAATAAAGCTTTCTATTCTATTCAATCATATAAATGTTAATAATTTCTAAAATAACTTGATAATCTTCTGATAATCTAGCAGCCTTTTGGATCATTTACGGATATGGCAGATTTCATAATAACATGAAACAGTCATTGTTGAGTGATAAGTGTGTGTTTTTCTCGTGTGTGTGTGTTTCAGAGGGCTCTCCGTTCAGCTGGTGGCTCGGGGGTCCTGGTTCCGGTCGGGTCCAGACTTACTGGGGCGGAGCTCAGCCAGGCAGCCAGCAGTGCGTCTGCGGCCTGCAGGGCGACTGCGTGGACCCACAACACTACTGCAACTGTGACGCCGACCGCACCGAGTGGTACTGAAACTAATAAATATATACACACTGTTATTATTACTGCAGACAAGTTTGGGTTATTATTTATGCAGAATATTTAACTCCTGTTGTAGATAACTTTGTCGTGAAGGTGATGAGTCCAAATCCTCAGTGGAGACATTCTCTCCAGCTCTTCCTTTCTCATTTGTTTGTTGTTATTTATTTTTTAAATTGCGGTCCCTTCAGTGATAATACATTAAACTTTAATGCTGATAATTATGCACCCATGAGAGCTCGCAAAACAGGAGCCCACAGCTGTGTACCAAGTTACAGTCTTCACCTTAAAAATGATGAAAAACAACCTGCAAGAGAAGCAGGATGGCTGTGGATCAGGCAACATGATGAATGGAAGAGGAGAAAAAATCCAGAAACATAACCAAACTATTTGATTTTAATTGGCTGCATTTTTTAATCATGGTTGTTCGAAACCTTTTACAATAAAATTCAGTAAAACAAGCAACAGATATTTACAGCAGGATTGTGCGAACAACCTCAAGAATTAAAAATAATACATCAAAAATAGTGACGCAAGATTTAGGACAGATTTAAAAGTTGACATAAATCAGTGGCTCACAAAAAACATTGCTGCCTTTAAGCTTTAATTTGCAAACAAGATCACCTTGAAAGAAACGTGTATTTAGTATTTATTCAGCTGACTGTTATATTTTGACCAATCCTGCTTCCTCCATCACACCTCAGCTCCTTCTTTTTACCATCCCTCCATCCGAAGCTGTCAGATAATTCAATGCTGACACTGTTTTTTGCAGACCCCTCATCAGATCCTTGGAGTGTGTGAAGATACACAGCTCGCTTCCAGTCTGGGACAATTCTCACCTGACAACAAGATTGGCATGTAGATTATCAGAGGTGCATGAAGGCGAACGCTGGTGTAAACGGACAGAGCCGCTCACTCGGCTGTCTGTCTGGAGGGCTCTTTTAGAAAATAGCTGTCACAGAAATTGGCATAGATGGAGAGTTGAGTGTCAGGATGACCATGATACGATCTGGCTCACCATTAGGATCAAATGGAAAATTGTCTCGGAAACTGCACAGGTTGTTTCAGCCTCTCAAGGGCTGCAGGGAGGATTTTTTGTTGCAAAACCGGAAGTTAGTGTCTCCCAGGTTTCCTCAACAAAAAGCTATTGTGTTTTCTCAACTGGATTTTGGATTATGGCAGAAAATAAGCTCTGTGGCAAACAAAAGTTTATGATATTTAGATGTTTTGTTCAATTCAAAAAAGCTGCAAATTGCAAATCACACCTTTTTCCTTAAAGGGCTTTCAGCAAAACAATCTTTATGAAAGTCAAAAGCTAAAGTTCAGACTCCACAGTCTCATTACTTCAGCGTCGCTAGTGGTGGAAAAAGTATTCAGAAAAGGACTAAGACAGCACTGTGAAGTTACTCCACTGCATTCAAAACTTACTTTAATAGACAAGTATCAGCATTAAAATGTACTTAAAGTCCTTGTTTACTTTTATTGATGTATTTATGTAAGTGTGTTTTGCTGTTGTCCAGGTAGAGCTCATTTAACTACTAAATATACTGTCATGAGGTTGAATTTACAAACAAGTAACGGATCTTTCTTCTTCCTCCTTTTCATCTCTTCCTCTTCTTCTCCTCCTTATTGAGCTTCTCTTCCATCTTTCTTCTTCATCCCTTTCATCTTCTTTCTTGTTGTCTTTTCTTCCCTAAATCCTGATTCTTCCTTCTTTCACTGTTGCTCCTCCCTCTTCTCTTCCACCCCTCCATCATCTCCTCTTCCTCCTCCTGCAGGGCTGAAGACTCGGGCCTGCTCACCAGCGAGGAGAGCCTCCCTGTGCGCTCTCTGGTGCTGGGTGACATCCAGAGGCCGGGGTCAGAGGCCGCCTACAGGGTCGGCCCGCTCCTCTGTCATGGAGACAGTAAGTCCAGTTATACATGACAGAACTCTTTCTCTTCTGTGAATCACTGTTTCCTGTTTTATCCAGCTGATGGAAATATGAAAACTAACAAACAAAGGTTTTAGTTTTAATTAGCCAGTGTTTTTTTTAATAATCAGTAAATAATGACTTATTTTTGAGATACTAACTCCTCTCAGCCTTATTGTTGATACAGAAATACAGGATTAGATGTTTAAAGTGATAAATGAATTGTCCTGGGTACAGTCCCTCAACATCTAGAAGCTAATTATCGTTAGCAGAACTGCTGCTAATGCATATTTCCTTTTAAGTTTTTACACTCTGATTCTCGCTTTTCATTTAATGCATTACAAGGTAAAGCAAAGCATGCTGTTTTTTCCAATTATTCATAATTACAGGCGCTCTATATCTGCAGAGCAGATACATAAATAAACGTTTGGCGTGATTAATCAAACAGGAGCACGTAACAGAAACCATACCCCTGTGTAAGCTCATTAACTGAACTCGTTGCCTCATTTGTTACGTGGTTTCCATTTAAAGATCTTGACAGTGAGATTTCATCATCCTGTTTCTCAGAGAACTTCTGGAACGCTGCGTTTTTCGACAAGGAGACGTCGTACCTCCACTTCCCCACCTTCCACGGAGAGCTCAGCGCGGATATCTCCTTCCTGTTTAAAACCACGGCCTCCTCTGGCGTGTTCCTGGAAAACCTGGGCATCAAAGACTTCATCCGGATCGAACTGAGCTGTGAGTAGGAGCTGGAGGGGGGAAGATTTAATCCGGATTATCGTGATGTGTCAGTGAAACCTGGAAGTCAAAATGTAAATCTGGGTGCGTGTTAAACCCAGAGGTTACAGACTTAATCTGTATCAAACTATCCTGGAGGGGAAATATTGTTTATTTTAGCTTGAACGTAGCTGTCTTGACCTTCTTGTCCTGATTTTAACTGTGAATGTTACACAAAGTTTAACAGCTCAGTGAAGATGGGAAGCCTTTTCACATGTTTTTGTGCCTGGCTGCAGGGATTTGCTCCTATTTGGTCCAACAGTGATGTTGGCCGATAAGGTCTGGCTCACAGTCAGCCTTCCAGTTCACCCCAAAGCTGTTGGATGCAGCTGAGGTCAGGGCCTCTGTGCAGGCCAGTCAAGTTATTCCACAGTGAACTGGGAAAGCATTTTTTATTGAGCAGGCTTTGTGCACCGGCACGCTTGCCAAAAAGTTTTTTCTTGTCTTGTCTTGTATATCATGCACACTGTGGGTTCAGAGCCCCTGAATATTAGATTTTAGAGGGAATCTAAAGAATCTATCTGCAGTATTAAATATTCATGATTAAACAAACAGTAATTACCTCAGCCAAGATGTTTCCAGCTCAGTTTCTTTGTTCATTTGTTGGTCCTGATTTCATTAAACACTGAAGAGGTGGAGTACACTGTAGAGTCAGCTGAGTCACAGGGCGACGACATGAATTGTTTTCACTTTCACTAACATTGAGAAATTGGTTATTTGTGCTGCATCCATGTGGTGTCGGAATAATCAGGAAAATTGGTTCCAGACTGGGAAAATGTACAAGAAATCTTCCTCATGTCCAAATTTTAACATTGCAAGATGTGGCATTGGGCTTGGTGGAGGTTTGTGCTCTTTTAGTTAAAATGTATGTAGACAGGAAACATGTTTGATATTATTTCTGAAGCATTGCTTCATCAGGACTTTGTTGATGTGGTGTGATCAGATTTGAAAGTGCTGACATTACAAAAAAACAACCAGATTATCATTATGTTGTGCACTTTGTTTAAATGCTGCTTAATTCGGATCATTATGGTGATAACTAACTAAGCCCCAGCCACTAGCCCTGTCTATGGAGGATTCAGCTTAAAGACTAATAGCTGAGGGAAACAACTCTCCTCGCTCTTGACAAATTGAAAAAAAGTCTGAATGTCGCATAATAAATAAGTTGTATCTTGTGTATTAAACCTGAAAGTAAGCGTAAATGTAAAACACACACATTGTGTTCTAGTGAGAGTCGTGAAAGTAGCTGCTGCTCTGATGAGAGACGTTTGTTCTGCTTCTCTTCAGGGATGGTTTAGCTGAAAATGAAACTCTTCTTTGCTTCACTATCGCTTTCTGTTTTTATTGCTCAATATTCTCTGTTTCAGCTCTCTGTTGCATAGCTTTCTAAATTATATCATTAAGAATATGATTGCAAAAACCAACAAACTCTCACTGTGGTGTTATTGTCTTAATATGTCATAAATACTCTTCTGTGCTTATGCAGCTACACATGAAAAACATGTTGAAGGGCAGACAGTGGTTGTTTAGTAAGTCTAGAAATCAGATATTTGAGCCTCTATAGTTGAAGTAAAAACAGCACAGTTCACTAGTTTTGTTTGCTTAGTTTCTTTTTTTTTGTGGTGTGCTGCATTTTGCATTTTCTTAGAAATGCCATTTGAAAGGACAACATACACAGAATCTAATACAGGGACACTGCTGCTCCAACAGCCTCCCTCCTCGGGGAAATCATTGTCAGTGTGGTTGTTCCAGCTCTGAATACTGCCGCTCTGTCGCCGGCTTCCTCAGAGAACAATTTCTAAATGAAGTTACTGTATGATGCTGGGATATTGTTTCATCGTGTTCTGTGCTCTCAGAGTAGTACATCTTCTCCTTTCAAAACAAGAAGGATGAGAAGCCGTTAGTCCCCAGAATCGACTCTTTTTGTCGGAATGAACTTGAAGGATTTTGTGGTCGGAGCAGGCTGCATGAAAGGGGAAACAATAGAGAGCCGAAGTGCAACTGTTTTGTTTCAGAAGTAAGAAAATCTCATTGAAAGTCCCATCAACTTTTGTCACATCTCTAATAACTGCAAAGTTGGAACAAAGACAGCTGCTTGTTGTGCAGTTTGTCTGAATAACAATTGTAGATTTTTGGAAATACTATCTGATATCATTCTTTATTAAATATCTATGTTTTTTAGCAGCCTTTTTCCCATAAGCCCTAGATGTTAGTGATCAGAAAGAGCAGCTTCACATAGAAGCGAGTCCATCTCGAGTTGAGGGGTCGCCGTCAGCAGCGGCAACAGAAAAGTGTTAGAAGTCTTTAGACAGCAGAAATACTGCTAGAAAGTTTGAAAACTGCCATATTTCTGTCCATTCATCTTCTTTTTTTATTTGTTTTCCCCATCCTTTCCATAAATCATACCTCTATCTCTGTCTCCCTCTTCCCGTCTCATCTGTCTCCTCTTCCTCCCCGTCAGCTTCCACTCAGGTGGTTTTCTCCTTTGATGTCGGTAACGGGCCACTGGAGGTTCGAGTGGAATCCAGCGAGCCGCTGAATGACAACCGGTGGCATCGAGTCCGAGCCGAGCGGAACGTCAAGGAGGCGTCGCTTCGATTGGATGAACTTCCCGTCGCCACGCAGGAGGCTCCTGCTGACGGACACTTTCACCTGCAGCTCAACAGCCAGCTGTTCATAGGTGAGCGCCCTCATTAGTGGCAGAACTTTGGCTTTCATGTCTCTTTTCTTTATTTGTATTTCTAGCATTTGTCTCAATATCTCTCACACACCCACAGGCACGTCTTTAGCGTACTTCTATAAGGTTGTTATTTTGCTCTTTGTTCCCTGTCACTGATGGCTGGTTTCTCTCAGCCAGCTTGCTTTTCATGGTTGTAAATTGAACCTTTGGGCCACATTTACTTTCCCTCATTGTAGTAATCCACAGACAGAAGGGAAATTACAAGGAAGGGAAGGAGAGAGTGAGAGTTTGTGGCTGTTAGCTGCTTCTCAGTGCTTCCTGATGATGATTTTAACAAAGAAAGAAAGTAGTTAGCGTTCTGCTCGTGCTTTCTACGTTCTTATGTGAACACAGAAGTAATATCTCAGAAGATTTGGAATCTGAAGTCAAAACTAGACTTGAAGTTGGCATAAATTAGATGTTAAGGCGCCGGTCCGTAGAGTTTCGTAAACTAATACTTTTTTTTTTTAATGCCGTAAATAAGCTACACATTTTTACAATTATAGTATACAAATTGCTTTGGGCCTACGCCAATGATAAATGAAATCTTATTGACTAAATGCCACCAAGTGCTGCTAAATATGGACGACACCAATCCGACACTTTTATCCTCCCCCTCCTCAGCTAAAACCTACCAAAGTAACATTTAGGAATCAGTAACTGGTAGTACAGGATGTCTTTCCTCAAAGAAATGCTAAAAATATCCCCCCGTCTTTCAAAATGGCTTATCTGTTTTGGATGTAAAAGGTGCTGAGTTTACGCAGCGATTCAACAGGGCTTTGACCACCTCTTCACTCACAGCCCTGCAGTGTGGACTGAGATCCAAAAACAGTGTGATTACCAGGTCTAATCTCCTCCTACTGAGTCTTACTCACTCTAAAGGGAAAGGAAATAACTGCTGTTGGCTTAATGCTGCTCAGCACTACTGAACATGAAAGTGCTGAGTCGATGGTTTCTGACAGCGAACAATAATCATTTTTAATAAATAAAGCATGCATCAGGGAGCAGTGAGACATATAGTGCAGGGTGTGTGTGGTTTCCTGCAGTGAGGATCTTTAAATACTCTTTAAATGAAGCAGAACCTGTAATGTAATTAACCACCAGCCAGCTGAGAACCTCTAAGAACACTTCATCAATACTGCGGCCACGTTTATCTCAACGTCACCGGCTCAATACCACAATTTAAATTCTCTGTGTGACCTCTCGCTGCAGCCGCACGGAGTAAAAATAATGGAAATCCATCGTTTATTATCAGGCGTTATCATTCTGCAAATATTATGTATGTCACTTCACATCAGTAAACACACAGTGTGGAGGGAAACAAACCAACAAACAGTGATGAGATTGGAGGAAGAAAGCAGCAGCAGCAGGGAAATCGAGGTGAATATTGATTGGCTGAATAATCCGCTCCGAGGTCACCACCATCAGCCTGAACCCCTATATGTTTTCCTCTGAATTATCAGCACAGTAAACTGGAATAACCCTAATGGATTTATGTGTCAGGATGGAAATGAGCTGGTATTTATCCCCAGATTGGTTTGGTTAATGGATGTTTGTAGTACGATGCTCTGACTTCAGCAGCAGCGAGCTGTTTGTTTGATTCCTGCAGCTGCTAACGTGTCCTTCAGCAGCACTTTGTTCTGTTTCAGTGTCCTTGAGTGAGACACTAAACCCTGAATGTTTGAAATCAGTAAATAAGGCTTACACTTCCACTGTGCGAGTGGCCATGAACATAATAATAATTAAGAAGCACCAACAACCCTGGTTCTGCTTAAATCACTTGTAATTTAAAAGCAAATTAATCCTTTCATGAATATTTACTTTTATTTTACCCATCTGAATAAAAACAAAGATTTCTACATCCTGTACTTACAGTACCCGCTATTGCGGGACTGCTACAGTATTATACAAAATTAGACTGCCAAATGGTGGAATAGCAACTTTTTCTGCAGGATTTAAATTTTCAAAATCTAATAATCTGTTCCTTGTCCCAATACACATGTTGTCCGAAAATGTCATCCAAATCCGTGCTGTACTCTGAGTAATTTTGTACACAGACAGACGAACAGACAGACAGACAGACAATCGCCGGCGAAAACATGACCTCCTTGGCGGAGGAAATGATTAGATAGAAGCAATATGGACAATAAAACCATAAACGATGATAAAAAGGAGTACAGTGTATGGTTAGAACTGTCATTGTGAGCACGAAAGCATGCTGACGTTAGCATTTCTCTCAAAGCACCATTTGGTTTAAGCACCTCACAGGATATGAAGCGTGGCTGTACACTGGGATCTTATTATCATCCAGCGCTCCCTGACAGCCTTCATGACTTTCAAACTCTAGCTTTGGTAGTTTCCCAACCCAAGACAGGATGACATAGAAGATATTATTGCTTAAAACAATTTTGATGTGTTTAAGCAGATGATTTCTTCCCTGTTTGTTGTGTGACAGTTGGCTCTGCAGGATTACAGTATCTCACTGTGCACCCTTTATTCTTGGGCATGAAATCCTCCCCTGCACACATGCTGTACTGAGTTATTTGGACTCACAGGCCTCAGCGCTGCCTTGTTTAAATTCATGCAGCATCTTACCCCATGCATTGTATTTATGGGACTTGATTTGTAAAGCAAACTGTTCCATTGTTTGAGTTATAAGCCGCTGTTGTGGTTTGTCTAAGTTCACAAGCCATATCTCAATGTACACACTGTATTTATGAGCCCTAATCCTGCTTTGCTTTATAAGGCACCGAGCCCCATTGTTTTGATTAATAAACCGTGTTATTGCCTCGCATGGATTTATAATCCACACCATTGTTCATTTTCCAATTCCTTTATTGCTGTTTGTATTCTAGGTGCTAAAAATCCACACGCAGCAATTTTGAGCGAGCTCAGCGGCGAACGCAGAAATCTCCTCCTTTGTGAAGGTTTATAAGCAATTATTGTGCCTTGTTTGGAGAGTAAAGCCTCTGTGTGTTTGTGCTGCATTGCTGTCTGTCGGGCTGATGTTCTCGACACAGTTTACTCCTCTCTGCCTCCCGGGATTTTGAGGAATTCTTTGATCTTCGCTTCCCATATCCCTCGATATGCAGCGGTGTTGACGTCAGTGATCCTGTAGAATATAATATAAGCCGTATCCTGACGAGTCAAACAGAAGTAGGTAATCAATGTTGACTGATATACTTTTGTTTTTTCCCGCAAAATCTCTTTATTTTAGTTTGAAAACCTGCTTTTGAATCCAGCATCACAAAATAGATAAAACTGGTTGCAATATGTGATCTACCAAAGATCGGAACCTGCTGATGGAGATATGATTTAGCAACGAAAGAAATATAAATTATATGTTATCTTTCTTGTAATTTCCCTCCATTCAGCACTGTTTTCTGTCAGATTTATAACTTGTAATTTGTATGTTTTGATGATAAATAGACTGAGATCAAGCCTAAACCTGACTTTATATGATTTGTGACTATACACACCCTCAAAGCAATTGAAACTGCCCTTTCTATCTTTATCTAACAGTTTTAGTACAGTCCTTACATTTAAAATCAGTCTGTGTTGCAAAAAACACAGAGAGAAAAGTGTAGGTATATAGTTTTGTAACTCTGTGTTGGCTTTTGTTTCAACTTTAAAATTCCTTCATATCAAAATTGAAAATTGAAAAGACATAATATATTAATAGTGCATTGTGTTATTTGAACTGCTTGATGCACAGATAGGTTGTTTTTCTGCATGCAGCATCAGCAAACCACTCTGCTGCACAAACACTGTCTTTGATCATGTGTCTGATCTTTTTCTCCCATGCTGATCATGCTAATCATGATTTCATGATGGGAGTTTAAACGATCTTCACCTGAGTTTTGGATTTATTCTTTCTGCGTTTTGCTTTCCAGGCATGACGATAAAAGCTTTCACACGCTTCATCTTTGAAGATCACTTTGATACTAATTGTTCCTCGACTCTCACGTGTTCTCATGTGCTTTAGTACTCAGATGTCATGCTGAGACACTGGAGGTTGTGCTGTTTGATATAAGGCCTAGAGGGTCTTACTGATATCTTTGGTCAGGGGCGGGATTTATCTTTGTTTGGGTTCTTTGATTTTATCTTTGATCTGCACATCGTTAAACTCTTTTAAGTGTTTCCTGTAAGCAGTGTCTCCATTTGATGTGCAGAGCATGTAATCCATGTTGAAGAACAGCAGGATGTGGTTAAAACCCTCAGCACTCTGATACCCTCCCTGCTCCAAGAGTTTGTTCCTTGATAACCTTTCCTTCTCGGTTTTGTTCCTCTGATCAGAGGTGGTGTTCCTCAGGGATCTGTCCCCGGTCCCTGCTGGAATCACTTTTACACATGTTCTCATAGGATGAGTTATTTTGGGTGTCTTTGAGTAGATCTTCCTTCCTTTCTTTCACTTTCAAGGCTCGGATCAGGATGAAACTCTTTCCAGTTGAATTGCCAGGAAAAATGATGAAATACTTTGACATTTAATATCTAGAAATTACATTTTTATTGGGGGAAAAAGACAAAAGTACAAGCCTATGTGCTTAAAAATTGAAGTCAGCTTTGACATAATTATTGGCTTTGACTAAACTAGATTGACGACTTGAAGACTTGAATGTCAATCATTTCATAATTTTTATTGACTAAAACTGACCAAAATAGATAGATAGTTAGTTTTCTTTGATGAAGATACAACTAAAATATGCAGAGTTTCAGCCAAAACAAACAGGATGACTTTGACGAAATATGATAAAAAGTAAAAAGGACATTTGAGGATTAAAGGCCGATACAGAGCACTTGATCAAGCTTTTACTTGTCTTTGTTCTTATTAATAAGAATATAAATAACAAGGCAGTTGAAAAGTAGTTGCTGCTATGCCACAAACCTGTGAAGGTGTTTACAAAACTTCACGCATAATCAAGTAAGGTCAAATTTAAGTGTGTATGCGAGGGCAGACAGTGTGTCATCCCTTTGAATGATTGTTTTCAATTCCATGCAGGACAATTTGTCATTCACTGTTTCCTGATCATAATACTTAAATGTTGACTTTCATGAGACTTAATGAGGATAAGAAAATGACCCTTGATCGTGTTGTGTGAGAGGAAATGTGGAGTTTAATATCCTGTGTTTCTTAGCTGGTTCAATAATTCATACGAGTCAAATCAGAGCGGAGAGAGGAGGCCTTGAGGAGAGCTCAGTGATTTATTAGTGTGAAGAGCTGCTGCTGCTGCTGAACAATGGGGAGTTGTCAGCTTCAAACTCTGAGAGCAAAGAGCTGCCACGTTTGTGCTCCCAACACAATGATAGTTACAATCTGTGATCTTTGCAGAAAACGGGAGGTTTTCATGTTTGAAGTGTGCAAACAATAGGTCGTCTCAGAGAGAATGAACAATGTGGAACGCAGGGTCTGATCTTCTGTAGCTGAAGTGTTGAACAATAAAGTGAGTTTGCTGCGTGTCCTTGTAGACGGACATCCAGCCCTTTTATCCACCGAGCAGCCAGCGCGGCTTTAGAAACAGCTCATGAAAGTTACGTTTCCACCTCCAGCTTGTTGCCTCATTGCTGTTTCATCGTTGTGTCATTTCATAAGAACAGTGTTGACAGTTTGGAGCTTCTGTGGGAGCAGAGGCGACATGAAGATCTGTTGTAGATGACGGGAGGAGGAGACATGAAAAAGTAGAGAGAAAGGAAACATACAGACTTGTCATTACACAGAGAAATAAGAGAAGAGCGGGGACAAGTAGTGCAGTGGTGTGTTAAAGTAGATCGTGAACTAAAGACAGGAACATTTATCACCCTTTGGTCTGGGAGCTCCGGATGTGTTTTATTAAATGTCTAAAATGTAAACGTCATTGCTCTGCTTGTCTGATGTCAGGAGGCACGGCGTCCAGGCAGAAGGGCTTTCGGGGCTGTATTC
>CAFUXE010000744.1:0-15267 GCA_903364295.1 Serranus cabrilla
TTGATGCGTGTCAGGGTGAAACTTTTTGAAAAAGGACAGAAAAACACCATATTATGACGTGTTTTGTCAAAAGTGGTCAAACTTCTTCATATATTTTGTGGTTGGGAGAACTGTCAGACACTTTGCATCTGGAGAGATTGAGATTCTATAATGATGATAGAGGAGACAAGTTTGATAAAATATGGGACCCGGTACTGAATTATCTTAAAAATGTGAGCTCATAGGCTATGGTTATTGTGTATTCCCTCACTGTGCAAATGAGTATGTGATTTTGTATATGTCATATCCAACTATTTAATTAATATTTATTTTCCCCACTTTAAGATGTTTTTGTTTATTATACCCTTCTTATTTATGACCATGGACTATTATTGTAATCCAAGATGTGCTATGGTCTGTATATTATGTGATCTTTGTTGGGTTCTCTCTCTTTCTCTCTTCTTCTCTTTTTCTCTTCCCTCTCTCTCTTTACTCTTTCTTGAAAAATCAATAAAAATATTTACAAAAAAAAAAAAAGTGGTCAAACTTTAAAATTCCTTAAAACGCCTAAAAATGCTTAAAATGTCCCAATTTCAGTGCGTTGATACATATTAGGGCCTAATCTATCCAGAAATGACATAAAAACACCATGTTGAAAAATGGCCCAATTTTCAAAAAGTCATACTATAGCATGTCGTTTTTTTCTGAAAAAAACGCCTACATTTTTAAAAAAATGCTTAAAACGGCTTTATTAAACTGCTGATACACATTAGAGCATAAAAAGAGTTAAATAAGTGATTTTAAGAGTTTTTCTTTCCACTCCATGACCGTTCAGGTCTGAGGGTGTTGGTGTTTGTGTGTGTGTGTGCAGTGTGTGTGTGTACGTTGAGGAACATTTTTCTTTTAATTTGGATATAAGATTTGTTTCAGATTTATTCTCATCTTGCTGTCAGTGTTTCGGGCATTTTTTAAACCATAAATTAACTGAAATCTTCAGATTAGGAGGCGAAAATTGACGCGTACATGTTACATTTTGTGCTACTTTTCCATCGTTTTAAGTGTTATTTTCCAGCTCGGCTTCAGCAGGAATAAGCAAACGTCCTGTTGTTGTAATAATGGAGTAAATCGGACTCACCAGGATGTCGCTGTCGATGATGGTGTTGAGGCGGTGAGCGATGGTGAGCACGGTGCTCTCTCTGAACTTGTCCCGGATGGTTTTCTGGATCAGAGCGTCCATCCTGCGGAGGAAAGACAGGCGGGAGAATCAGGACCACGGCGGCGCAGCGAGCCGAGCGAGCCCGTGAATCTCACTTTGTGTTGTTTACTTCATGCACTTGTGCGAATAATAAAAACTGCAGTCGGGCTGAAAAAACTCCAAGTTTGCTGTGATCTGATCAAACATCAACTGTTAAATAAAGTGTGGAATATTGCTGCATGCTGACTGTGATTATTATCCTGCAGAGTTACAGTCTGTTTCATGAGGCGTGTGTGTGAACACTTTTATTCACAGGTAATGTTGTGACCACATGAACTCCTTCTTTGACACTGACCTCCTCCAGCGCTCGTCACAGATCCTCGTCCGAGTGCTGCCGGAAGGGCTCCAGGTTCTTCCTCATGGAGCCTGTGAACAGCACCGGGTCCTGGAGCACAGAAACAATCAGTTCATCTTCAGCTACTCTCAGCTTTCAAAACTGTTATTTTCTGTTATTTGGGTAAATCATTAAAAAGACATTTCTGTATAAAGGGTTAGGGTTACTAACCTTAATATCATTTATTCTTTTTTAATATCACTGTTTTCATTTTATATTAATCACTTCTTATAATCCTATCTGCGAGTCTCGCCATGACAACACTTCCCAATTTCAGTGTGTTGATACATATTAGAGCATAATATATCCAGAAATGACAGAAAAACACCATATTTTGACGGGTCCAAAATTTGGTCATACTTTTGCATGTCGTTTTTTTTTTCCTAAAAATGTTCAGCTTTTTTAAAAATGCACCAAATTCGCAGGATAGCTTTATTAGAGTCTGTTGTGAGTGTCAGGGTGAAACTTTTTGAAAAAGGACAGAAAAACACCATATTATGACGTGTTTTGTCAAAAGTGGTCAAACTTTAAAATTCCTTAAAACGCCTAAAAATGCTTAAAATGTCCCAATTTCAGTGCGTTGATACATATTAGAGCCTAATCTATCCAGAAATGACATAAAAACACCATGTTGAAAAATGGCCCAATTTTCAAAAAGTCATACTATAGCATGTCGTCTTTTTTCAGCCAAAACATAAAATGTTTTCAAAATGCACCAAATTCGCAGGATAGCTTTATTAGAGTCTGTTGATGCGTGTCAGGGTGAAACTTTTTGAAAAATGACAGAAAAACACCATATTATGACATGTTTTGTCAAAAGTGGTCAAATTCGAAAATTCGTTAAAACGGCTAAAAATCGGAGCAACGTAAGATGTGACGTATGTTCAGCCAGGATTCTGGGCTGCCGACGGCGCTCGAAACGCCCAACTCCTCGTCCACGCCAAGTTGCGTGATGCCCATCTCAGTTGCCTCCTTCACCTGGTCCTCCATCAGTGCGACCAAAAGTGAAACCAAATGAACACCTTGTGTCCCAACTTCTTCACGACCGTCATTTGACCAGCTGACAAATCAAACTCCTCTCCTCTCTGATTAAACTCTGATCAGCGTTTTTTGAACCAAAAACTGTTTCCATCTCTGGACAAGTCAACTCAGAGTTGAGCAGTTTGTAAAAGCCGCTTTCTGGAACAGATCCCAGAAGCTGTGAATGTCCTCTGTACCAGTGTGTTTTAAGCAGAAGCCTGCCCAGACAGACATGATGCATCTATCTGCTCTCAGGATCAGACTCCACACTAAATCCTGTTTTCCTGTCTGGGGAGTCTGTCTTCAAATATCCAAAGGGTAAAAAAAATAAACAGCTTGTTTGGGACTCTCAAAGAGTAAATCACAGTTTATTAACATGTGCATGATATCTTTCTTCATCGGTTGAAAAAACAGAATATTCACATGACTATAAATCAACACAGTGGAAAAAAGGCATCATTCAAAGTGATCATGGTGAACCTTTGTGCAATATAATCAACAAATATAGCATTCAACCAATTAAGACTCAATTAAACATTAAACAACATTAACACTGACATTGGCTGTGTCCGAAATCACTCCCTATACACTATATAGTGCACAATATAGTGAATAAGCCATTTTGTAGTGGTGTCTGAATTCTGAGTGAGCATCGCTGAACCCTATATAGTGCACTACATATCTCCCATAATGCATTGTGAAATGTAGGGAGCATCTGATGGTCACTAGACGGACGATATTGACCACAGACAGCGGGCGCGCGCGAACGGGATAGTGGGTAGGGAGCAGGGAATGAGTGAGTGATTTTGGACATAACCATTGAGTTTGGATAGATGACACATTATTCAAACAGGAAGAAATAGTGCATTTGTTGGGGAATACTTTCAAGAGTGGATTAATCCACATTTGGCACTCTAGCAGGTATTTGTGGCAGTATATGGATGGAGCAGAATGAAAAACATTTGGACTTTGGTTAGTCTTTGATTTCTAAAATGATTTTTTTTTTTTAATTAATGTAAAAAATCATTTTTACATTGCAAGTATGTTGTGGTATCCTAATTTATATACCCTAAAACCGATTGCAATACACTTACAGTGCAAAATAGTATAACAATGAAACACATTTAGAGACAATGAGAATATATATATAGTATTATTACAAAAAAGACAATATTCTTATTAAACTGTTTACATGACTATTGAATAGAATTAGCAAATTTTTCTGTTTACATGCCACCTAGCACACTTCTTTCCTTCAGAATAGGATTTTTGTTAGTAAAAACGCCAACTAAGGCACAGATTCTGAAAGTATTAGTGCACTTGTAAACATAGTCACTGATACAGGTAGCTAACTAGCTACCGAGCTAAATTCTTGCACGGTGCTACAGGAATTAGTTCTTAAACCAGGAAGTAAGTTAGCATTTTAGTGACCAGGGTCTAACTTCTTTAACTCTGTTGGTTAGATGCCTGAATTAAAGTCTGTGGTTAACACAAGCTAAAGAGATGTTCGTGTTGTGTTGTACAACATACATTAGTACGTTTTTACATGTCCTGAAAAAGGCGGTTGCTAACAAGTGGCTTAATGAGACTAAAGTGGTTGTCGGGGACATTAAACGTCATCACACCTGACACGGACAATCAGTAGATAAGGCTAATTAATTATTAGGCTATGGTTTTGCTAGTTTGTCAAAACTGCTGGTTAGCTTGTTGGAGACCGTCTGAGGCTAACGGCGGTGATGTTCAAGTCACCGTGGGGTTGTTAGTTATAGCATAACGTTATCTTTAACATTAAGGCTTCAAACATCATACAAGTGGTGTTCATTTTTGAAGATTATCCTGCTAAACAAAACACATATGTATCAGAAACAAAAGCTTATTTTCTGCAATGATCTGAAAATCTGCTTTATGATGCAGCTGTTGAAGCTCCTGTATCAGCACATGGTCAGTCAGCTATAAAGTGAGGCAGTGGTTTGTTGGAATGTGTGAGCCCCAGATGTCGTGATGACTCTGGCGGACGTGTTTCAGTCGTCCTGGAGGCCTACCAGCTCGCAGCTCTTCTTCCACAGCTCGACTTGCAGCTCAGAGTCGTAAGAGGAGTCGGAGGACTGCGTCTTGTGGCTGTTGTACAAGTAGCAGCTGCCCACCCCCTCCATCTCAGCAGCAGCTGCGGCATAGACGGAGATGGACGCTCCCTCAGCTGGAGTCTGAGGACAACAGGAGCATGTGACTATCAATATGAGGCGAGGGTCAAATAAACCAAAGTAAAACTGACAGCTTAGATAGATAAATTGGCTTAGATAGTGAAAATGTACCCTGAACAGGATCTTGGCAACTGGCTTCTTCATTGCCTGTGCAAGAGTCCACAGGTTGTCATACAGCGCCGTGTCAACCATGCCGGGGTCGACGGCGTTGGCGATCACTGGGAAGCCGCCGGCCGTCAGCTGCTCCTGCAGGTAGTAGGTGAAGAGGACCAGAGCCAGTTTGCTTTGGGCGTAGGCTCCATGGGAACTGTAGCAGATCCTGCAAAGAGGAAAAATCTGACTTTATAGCTGCTCTCCTGTTTAATTTCAAAACTTAAACATCTAATCCTGCCCGTCTCCTTGTGACCTCTGCAGACACACATCAATGGCCCCCGGGGTTATGAGCATCCATCACACCTCTGAGTGAACGTATTCCTGTTTGTACTATCTGTGATGAAATATTACCACAAACTTTAAACCTTAGATGTAAAAGGTTTGGTCAAATTATAAAAAGCATAAAAATGCTTAAAATAGACAAATTATAGTCTGTTGATATATATGAGAGCACAATAAGCTTGAAATGGCAATTTTTGGCACGTCCAAAACTTGGGGATAAAAAGTCATGTTGTTTTTGTCAAAAAAAAGTACAATTTTAAAATCCCTAAAAGTGCTTAAAATGGCTTGATTATCAACTACATATTACAGTATAATTTGTTCAAAAATGACAGAAAAACTCCATATTATGAGATGTCCAAAATGTCAAAAGTCATACTATAGTACAGGGGTCCCCAATCCTGGTCCACAAGAGCCCATATCCTGCATGTTTTAGATGTCTCCCTCTTCCAACACACCTGATTCAAATGATCAGCTCATCACCAAGCTCTGCAGAATCCTGATCATTTGAATCAGGTGTGTTGGAAGAGGGAGA
This sequence comes from Serranus cabrilla, assembly GCA_903364295.1. Lineage (NCBI taxonomy): Eukaryota > Metazoa > Chordata > Actinopteri > Perciformes > Serranidae > Serranus > Serranus cabrilla. The sequence continues at coordinate 5,757 of CAFUXE010000744.1, forward strand.
CATCTAAAACATGCAGGATTTGTCAGAAAAAAGACCAAATTCTAAATTGCCTAAAAATGCTAAAAATAGACCAATTATAGCCTGTTGATAACCTGTCCAAAAATGACATAAAAACTCCAAAATTGTAAAAAAGTCATACTATTGCATGTCGTTTTTTGTCAAAAAAGGTCAAATTTTGAAATGCCTAAAAATGCTTAAAATGGCTTAATTATACTCTGTTGATACATATTACAGTATAATTTGTAAAACACCATATTATGCCATAAAATGCCTTAAAAAATGCTTAAAATAGACAAATTATAGTCCGTTCATGTTTAAAGCTACTGTGAAAAGTTAAGTTATCACTTCAATCAGTTCATGAATAGCTGGCCCTGTACCTCTAAAACACAGTAAGACACTGTAAAAACTGAAAAGTGATTTATTAAAGCACTGCTTTCCATAAAGACACAGATGAAACCAGACGCTGACCTCCTGTTTAAGTCGTCCATGTGCATCACTCCAGCGTAGTGCGTGGCAGAGGACATGTTGACGATCCTGGAGCAGCAGCCGCGTCGCCCTGAGCTCTTCAGCGTTCCCAGCAGCAGGTTGGTCAGCAGGAAGTGGCCGAGGTAATTGAGCGCAAAGTGGAACTCGAAGCCGTCCTCCGTCTTTCTCTCGGGAACCATCATGGTTCCAGCTGCACCACAGAACGCATTTAAAGTGTTTGTAGCTGTATGCTAGTATGTAGCATCCTTTACTGTGAGAATGTGTGCAGCCTACCATTGTTAACCAGCACGTGGAGCGGGAGGCCTCTGCTTCTGAACGTCTGAGCAAACTGTCGCACTGACTTCAGCGAGGTCAGGTCAAGGAAGACGAACTCCACTGTGGACAGAAAACCATGTTAGCTCAGAGACATTTTAAACCAGGGGTGTCAAACTGATCCAGTAAAGGGCCGAGTGGCTGCAGGTTTCTGCTCCAACCAATCAGAAACACACCTGAATCCAATCATTCAATCACCTGAACTGTCTTCACTCAGCTGATTATCAGGATCACCTGTGCTCCTGCCATGTTTGGACATATTATGCTGTATTATGTTTTCACAGAGTATAACATGTATATGATTTGTAAGCATTTTACAGAATTATTTTTTTTATAATATAGTGTTTCTTGTTTCATATTTTTGGATATACTATACTATTACCCAGGTCCAACAGCATTTTTAGGCATTTTTGGGTGAACTACACTATGACCAATTTTGGACAGACTATAAATTGTTTTTTTGTCATCTAGAACAGGGGTTTCAAACTGATCCAGGATAGATATGATTTTATTGTAAATTTAAACTGAAACTTTTGACACTGCTTTGCTGTAAATATTCAGTAATTTACTGACAAAACTGTGAACAGTATTGTGATGTATATTTAAAAAAATACAATAATTTACTGCAAACGTATTTCTGGCGAGAGATTATATATGATATTATATCTTGGTATATACTGTAGTGTTAGTAAAGTAGACTTTGAATGCAGGACTTTAACTTTTAATAGAGTATTTTTACATTTCTGTTTTAACTTTTAATTCGTCCACCTCAGGTGACAGGGTCATGAAGTTGGGACGTTGTGTGAAATGTAATTAAAAACAGAATACAATGATTTGCAAATCCTCTTCAACCTACATTCAGTTGACAAGATATGTAATGTTCAAACTGATCAACTTAGTTTTTTTTGCAAATATTCACATATTTTCAATCTGATGTCTGAAACAAATTCCAAAAAGCTGGGACAGGGCAACAAAAGACTGGGAATTTGTTGGAAATTCAACTAAATCCTTTAAGTTTTTATATTATTTTTATGTTTGTATTCAAGTACTATACTTGGAGGTATTTGAAAGTTGTTTTTATTTATTTCCTCTGTATAGTTTAGATGTTGTCCCTCAGTCAGTATTATGACTCCTATAATATTTCACTGTCAGCTGTCACATGCTTACTTGTGCAATGTTTTTTTGAAGTCTAAATTATTTTGAGTCTGTATATTTTCACATTTTGCTTTATAGATATACTACTATTTCCTTTTATTGTTGGTTTGAGTAACTGTCTCCCTTTATTTTTGGGATAAAATATAATCAAATTTTTTTTATACGACATGTAAACATGTAGTGTAACCGCAGGAAACTGTTTATATAGTATTTAGGTATTTATGTCCATTTTGCACAGGTGAACCGTCATTTTAATGCATGTTGTACCCTTTGAGCTTTTGTTTTGGTTTAAATGACAGATTACCTTTCCCCTCTGTGCCTTCTTCCTGGATCTTCCTGACGGCTGCTGCACCCTCTTCTCTCTCGTTCCCAGCTGGAGATGATGGAGATCACAAAGACTTGGTGGAATGAAGTCCAGCAGATATTCATTCAATCCTACAGCTGCACTGACTCAACACAATTGGCTACAGCTGCTGTCACTAATGATTCATCTACCCTGACAATTAATGTCAATCAGTCTAATTGAAAGCAGGCTAATGCATCTCTGCGGTTCAGCTTTAAAAAGCACTTTTCTAAGGACATCAGTCAATATGATGCTCAAGTTAAAGTAAGCCACCAGTGAGGGACCAGCATCTATAAACTAGATTCAGAAGCCAGTGTGCAGTGCCATACTGTATATTGCAATGCAAACTGGGAGAAAAAATATGTGATCCCGGTGAAAGCAGTGGGAGTCAATATTTAGATTAATTTGCTGAAAATTTACACTAACTGTGAAAACTGTTAACAGTAACGTGTTGTAAATTTACAACACAGTAATATACTGAAAATGAATTTATAGTAACACACTTTTTTTCTAAAATATAGTAAAAAAACTTAAAAAAAAAAATAAAAAATACAGTGCTATGCAGTTATTTACTGTTAAATTTATAAGTATTGCAGTGTCGTTACAAATGTTGGACTACATATTTTTTCATACTGGACTGTTTCTGGACTACAAATAAAAAAATGTTTAAACAATGATGGTGCATGTTTTTTGTCACCAAAATATAGATAAGTAGGGGAGAAAATTGTGGATTTAATCTGGACTGCAGAGATGCATTAAAGTGTATGAATAGCTTGTTGGATAAAGGCGTGTGAGTGAACAGGAGCCTACCTATGACAACATGCATGCCAAGGCTTGCCAGATGTCTCGCTGTCTCATAACCCATTCCTCTGGTACCCCCAGTCACAATGGCAACCCTTCCATTTTGCTTGGGTAAGACTGTGTAGGAGGAGAGAAGGAAGCACATGAGAACATTATGCAATCCTTCATTTCCAGTTATGTGGAATCAGGATTATTTTGACTCTTATGTAATTACATTTAACCCAATGTGGAATATGTGCGGGCAGGAATATCTAATCTGTAATAAAAACAAAACTCCATTCGTGAAAAGGTAATGTTGCCCTGCAAAACAATACAGTATTCATAAAAGTGCATCAATGTTTGAAGAAACAGAAAGTTTGAACATCAACCAGTCAGGGAAATGTTGAAAACCAAATCTTTACTTTCATTTTTTATATACATGTTTGTTTTATACTCAAAACTCAATCATTGTTAATGCTGCAATATCCAAACACTAGGTATTTACAACATCCAACCCCAAACAATATTGAAAATATTAAATGATATTGTTCAAATATGGAGATGTTCTGCTATTGTGTTTGAGTTAGCTACATTTTCTATACAGACTTTGACAGAAAAAAATACCTACTGTGATGAATGAACATGTGATGTCATCTGTTATAGTTTAAACATTTTCTCTCATTAATGCAGCAGAAAAAGAAAAGTATTTATAGTTACTTTACATGCTTTAACACACTCATTCCATCATATAGTTTTTTTTCTGGGACTGAGATGAGAAGACTAATTTAATCACATTTTAGTGTGTTAAGAAAAAATTAGTCAGGAGATGGTTAGCTTAGCTTAGCATTAAGCAAACAGCAGTGTTCAAAAATAAAGTGTAACAAAGCCTGTAAAGCTCACCAATAACTTAAAATGTCAATATTACTTAAACCCATACACTAAAATGAATTTTTGAGGTGAATGCTAACATCAGATGCAGATTTTACCAGATCATCATCATCATGTCATTAGTTTTACAGATATAAAGTCACAGCAAAGGAACTGTAAGGTAAATTTAAACTGAAAAGTTGTACAGTGTAATGTAAATATTCAGTTATTTACTTACCAACTGTGAACAGTATTGTTGTCGTAAATTTACAAGAATACAGTAATATACTGCTAATGTATTTCTAATACACTGTATTTCTAAAATACAGTAAGCCATAGTAAAAATAAAGTACTTTGCAGGTGCTTGCAGTTTATTTCTGCAAATTTACACAGTGCACATTGTACTATCATGCAAATAAACATTCCTTGATTATATAGGCCAAACTCTTTTCAAAAAAATGTCCAAATTCAAAGAACTCCTAGACTTTCATAGTACCCACTGATAAACCTTGATCACATTTTGGTATGTAGGCCAGCCCATATGCAGGGATAAAGTAAAAAAAAGTCTTGCCGTTTAGAAATTTTAAGCACATAGTCATTCCAGTGGTTGGCCCAGACTACTGTTTCCCTCCCAAACATTGTCCAGGTCATCATCGCAGGTTTCAGGCTCATAGTAGCTTCGTGAGTTCTCGTACAGGAAGACCTGCTGATCTACTAAAGCTGGTGCTATGCGGTTCCTTTTCCCACACAGAACAGCCCCAGACGAGCTTAACAGTCGGTGACAAGGTACACTTGTGGCAGGAACACACCAGTACTTCTGGAGCACCTTGGGGAGGGTGGGGAACAGCAGAGCATGACTGGACCACCACAGTAAAGGGTCTTCATTCAGACCTAGGACTCTTTGTGATTTGTAGTTACTCAGCTCCTCCACCACCTGTGCATGCAGTTCCTCCTGGCTCTGGTCGGCATCAGACTGACAAAATATGGCAGCCAAAGGGTTGTCTTGGTTTGCACTGCTGGCTCTTAACGGTGCCTGCTTTTTGCTCGGAGGCTCCTCAGATACCAAGGAAAAATCATCAACACATGGTCGGTCCACAATCTGCTTCTCAAGGATTGCTTTTGCCTCTTCTATGACGTTACTCTCGACTTTGGAACGCTCCTGAGTGGACAGGAAGGGCAACTTCTTGTAGCGAGGATCCAAAAATGTAGCAATGTTGAGGAACGTTGAAATCTCTTGTGATAGCTGCGTATTCTGTGAATAGGTGCTTGATAAGACCTTTGAGATGACCTCTTTGAACATGCTGATCTCTTTAAGGTCCCCTTCTTTGAGCTTCAAGGTGGTGTTCAACAGCATATGAAGCACAGGCCTCACCATGCTAATGGTTGGGTACCTGCAAGAAGTGATCATGTTTGCCACGACTTTAAAAGGCTGGAGGACTTCAACCAAGCCCTCCAACAAGGCCCAATCGGGGCCATCAATGTTGAAAGGATGACTGCTAGAACTCTCAATAAGTGTTGCCGTTACAGCAGCCTGCTGCTCTTTCAGTCTTTGTAACATTGCCAAGGTGGCCAACCAAGACCTTCCCCTGTCTGTGATGAGAGCACACTGGGTGAGGCCATGTTGCCTCTGTTTTTCCCTCAGCAGATACATGGACGGTTCTCTGAAATGATCAACAAGTTTGCGGCAACACCCCAGAAAGCTGTCAACACGCGGCAGCTGGAAGGCTTCATCCATCGCGCGGTTGATGGTATGTCCAAGGCAAGGCATCTCCACGGACAGCTCCAGGAGCGAGCACGCTTTCACAATGTCCACTGAACCATTTGTGGTGGCGCCACTGACTTTATGAGTTATCCCCCATTCAACGAACGCTTCGTACATCGCTCTGGTGATGTTCTCAGCTGTGTTGTCTTCTTGCACTTCAAAAGTCTTAAGACACTTGTTGGTCATAGAGAAGCCAGTTGTACTATTGTAATTAACTGAATGCATAGACAGTGAAATGTATGTCCGGTTCTGGGTTTGGCTTTGCCAAAGGTCAGTAGTAACGCCACAGTTCACAACCCCAGCAAGCTCACGAAAGACCATGTCCCGGGTACGGCAGTACATTTGTGGAAGCATTTTACCTGCCAGGTCGCTTTTGCTTGGTGGAGAGTACCCAGGATCAACGGTGCTCATTAAGGTCTTGAAAGTAGGCTCCTCCACTATGGACACAGGGTACAGCCCCTCACAAATAAAGTTGATGACAGCTACTGTCAGATCATTGTGTCGTCTGTTGTCATAGTCTAAACTCTGCCTTATGTTTGTGTCCTGGGGTTGTTGCTGGACATGTAGACCTGAAGGTTCAGTCTTTATCCTGGAGAATGCTGTGGCAAACGCCTCGCGCATCTGATCAGTGTTGCTTTTCACAAACTCGCTGAACTCTACAGGGTGGTTTTTTTCAAGATGGTACGACAGATTGGAGGTGTTTCCGGAGTAAGCGATTTGGCTCATACATACACGACAGTATATTCGTTTCCAGTGCAATATGCAGCCATCTGCATCTGTGTCAAAGCCAAAGTATTTCCAGACTTTGCTTTTTGCCCGTGGGTGTGCGACCAGATTGAGGCCCGAGCATGAAGGTCCTGAACTTTTACCCTCCATTGGTTCCTTTGGTGAGCAATCCACTTGGATGCCTTCACTTACTGAGTACCTAAGAATAGTGAAATACACATTGAGGATGTTGGTAAAAACATTATGGCCAATTCCCTCCATTATTTCCATTTTGGTGCAACTCTTAACTTCCCACTAGTCTTGTTTCCATCAACACATTTCTATGTGCATTTTGAAGATTCACATGAGAAAAGCTTGATGGAAAACCAAAATGTTGATAAAACTTGCACATAAAAATGCACATAAAAGTTTTGAAGCATGCTTGAGGTGGTTTTTGGCATGAAAAAATAAATAAGTAATGCACTAAGTTCTGACATAGCAAACATTTAACTCACATGACTGATCAGCTGTTTCCTCTCTGACATGACAGAACAATTATAAGACTTTGAAGACTTCAACCTCTACTTCTTCTCCTGTTTACTGACAACTTACAGAAATACATTACACTGCCATCTACCAAAGCACGTTTATGCAGCTTTGTTTATTTGCTCTAAACCAGTTGATAACGTCACCAATTCACACTTTCTTTTCAAAATTACACTTTAGCTACGACCTTAAAGGAAACACAGCCACTGAGGCACCACCGACTGTTCAGCCCCTTTAGGCAAATGTGTTCTTTGTGTTTTAGAGGTGTGTAAATAAACTCTTTCAATTTCAGCTGGAAATGTATGGTTACATTAATTGGCTTAGTAATTAGCGGATCTGAGAGAAAGAAACAAAGAAAGACGGACATTGTTTGGTAAATCTCAAGTCAGTCAGGCTTGATGTGTTAGTCATGCTGTGGGATATTCCGTAAAAAACAACTAGAATTATGGAAATCCCATTAGATAACCTACATTCTTTGTGGGATTGAGAGAGTATAAACCTCAAGAATCTAACTCCTTTCACTGTCTGGAGACACAATGAACTTTCTGTCCTCAAGTGGAACGCATTAGTGATTTCATTTCACACTCTATCATCACATGATTTTGGGAACAGTTATCCTTAGATTTATTGATTTATATTTGGACAAATAGTAACACGGGAAACTCCAGTGTGAGTGTGAATCACAACAAGAAAGCAGCTATTAATGGGTTCATTGTTTGCACTATTTCGATGAAATAGGTTGAATTCTAGGTAATCTTACTGGGCTTTTCCACAGCTTTTAATCACATCTCATTGTCTTCATCAGGTGGGCGTTTCAATCTGTTTTAATGACTCTGGACAAGCTATGATTAATGTAAACTTTTTGTTACACGTATAAATGGTTTACGGCTGCTTTCCAAATAAAAAGAGCTGGGTGATAAATCAATTTTTATCTTATTTTCTATTTAAATAACATTTTATTTATTTAAATGTATGGTTCGGGATGCTGTTTAACTATAGGGAACCATGAAAATAATAACTCAGCACTTTAGTTACTACTACTATTTTTGGTAGTTTAGATTAACCCAGAGTGTGTTCTGTCGAATACTTACCCAGCCCATTTTTTGTGTGTATTTGAATACCTCCATTGTCTTTTGTTTTTATGAATAAAAGCAATACAAATCAAGTGCAGCTTGAAAAAAATGTGGCTAAAACAATGGCTTCTTTTGTGCAGAATTATGGACAAGCTTGTTAATGGTGACCTAAGATATTTTTATCATCACTGAGTTTGACAAACACATTTACTACAGCTACTAAAATCCAAATCGAATTAGGCTATGACTATATTTGGGACAATAGTTCCCTTTAGTAGCATGAGGTCTTTTTTGGTCTACTTCTTCAATAGCAATAAATATAAAAAGAAAAGATCTATTTGTGTGTATACATATGCCATATCTATATTGTATTTTTTCCTCTTCAAACCACTTCATGTTGGCATTTTTGTTCAAATTTTACTGTAAAAAAAAACCTATTTAAAAGGTAAAAAAAAAAAAAAAAGTTCAATATTTCAAATGTTTTTCCCAATTCAGTTCATTAATTCAGCATCCAGCACTTATACTGCTATTTCTTTTAGTTTTATTTGTCCTTCCGCTGTGGAAATGTGCTTCCATATATTAGTTATTAACAATAAATGTTCCAATGTTCAGTTAAATCCCCACGTTACACTCCTCGAGCAGCATTTATTTTACCACTACTCACATTTTTCAGGTGTCTAAATCGTTCTAAATTATGAATTTATTCTATTTTTAACACATTTCCACACTGCCTGGAAATAATATACAGAGGCTGAAATTACCAGAATCTGCCTTCTGGTACTTTTTTACGCTGATTTTATTGCAACTGTACAGTAATTCATTAATTCAGCAATGCAGCATAGCATGGGCAATTCAGAGCTGCATTCTCTAGTTTTATTTGTCCTTTTTTCTGGCAGAAATGTGCTTCAATTTATAAGTGTATAGGTTATAAACAGTAACTGTTCCAAAGTTCAGTAAATTACATACATGTAAAATCAGAATTGCAGAATTTTTTAACCACGACTTGAATTATTCTCAATAAATTCTACTTTTTTTGCACATTAGGTTTGTGTCACCTGTCGTTATTTAACGTTATACATTTATAACCATTATATCAGCGCGCTAGACGATTAATATATACGCCGAATTTATCAGATTTAAACGGTCTAATACCCATTACAGCAACTATGTTTCTTAGTTGAGAAATAATGTAATATTTTTTGTAAACAACCACATTTCTAACGGAGTTTGGCAAGTAAACAGGGAAATGACATACCGGGAAACTTTACAGAATAAAAGATAATAACAGATATTAGGTACATTTAAGTTGAACTGACCTGGTAGGGTAAAAGATCTGTTGAACATCTGATAGAGAAGAACTTTGATTCCGCATAAATAAAGCCTGAGAAGAGGCACCAGCACTGACTGCAGCCACATCCTCTGTGTCCGACCCAACAGCTTCCGACTACACTGTGCTTCAGGTAAATGAGTCCGGGTTGGAAC
>CAFUXE010000744.1:15823-34997 GCA_903364295.1 Serranus cabrilla
ATGAAACCATATATTATTATTAAAAAATGTAAACGCTGCTTACATAAATGCATTGATAAAAAGAATGAATAGTACTTTTACTTGAATGCAGGACTTTTACTTGTAGTAGAGTAATTTCACAGTATGATATTAGTACTTTTACTTAAGATAGGGATACTTTTTCCACCACTGGTTTTAATAATCTGGATTAAATTTAGTTTTCAAAAGATTAGCTACATTTCTAAATTCAGCAAAATTTGGAATAAAGTGTATTTCAAGCACAGATACCAACTGTTACTGTCTGCCTGGAATAATGATAAATAGGCTAAGTATCTTTATAGAGAGAGTCTTGTTTCACGGTCTTTCTCTTAACACTGAAACACTGATGTTAACTGGGAAAGAACGCAGTCTTTTCTTGTAATTCTGTTCGGTTTGGAGAAGGTTGGTTGGTTGGTACATTTCCACGAAGAAACCATTTTTCCTTTGGACACAGTGGAATACTTTTATGCCCTCAGGATACGATTACAAATGGGACCATATCTACAAAGATTAACCTTGAAATTTCATAACCACCATCTGGAATCTTCCACAGCGATCTGTGGCGCCAAATGAAAGAAAGCGTTCAGATTTCGGACTTCCATTGCTGATGGTGACAGATGTTTTTCGTGTAAAGGGTACAGCCCTCAGCAAGTCAAGTTTGGGTCACCTGATATCCAACAGGGACTCAACAGAATGTTGTGTAACACATTTATCTCTTCCACACAAACTACAATTAGGTCCTTGTTGGGGACTCATCAGTCAACTTCCTGTCAACGTATCTTACATTGGAAGGAACAGGATGAAAGGAAGTCTTCCTTTCCAGTACATTACTGAATAATAGCTGACAATTAAAAGATTACCACAGGGAGGCTCCTTGTCAAAAATGTCTAAAGTGATTAAAAAACCCCCACTAATTATTCTGTTTGTTTTCAACTCATCTGTTTTGTCAGGTGTTTTAAAGCTGTTTTTTTGCGCAACAGAGCTTTGGTAAGATCCTCCTGGACTGCCACACCCAGCCAGCTGTTTAATAAAGGTACGAGTCAGCTCTGGTTTGGTGTCGAGAGAAAACCTGCAGTCAGGATGGAGTTCGCTCTGAGGATCGCTGTCCTTCTACTTGTGGTTTCTGGAACAGTAACAGCAAACAGTAAGACATTCTCATCTATATACTGATATCAGCTGTTTTATTGGTCCTGGTGATGCCATAACCCTCTGAAAATCAAACTAGATTCTTCTAAACAAACATGAAATTATGCTATTTTCAGTGCAACTAGGAAGTTATGATTGATTCTGTTGAGATGAATATTTATGTAGCAAAAAATCACTGAAAATTGGACAGAACTGTTTACACAGACTAGAGGGGAGGGGGCAGGAGTCCCAAAGGTTAACTGTGTTTTCCGACTAAAAACTATTTTATATACATTTAAATGTATATCATATATGAGTAAAATGTATAAAACAGCAAATAAAACCCTTTTTTTTAATTAATATTGAATTTGCACATGTTTATCTCAACACAAACTTACTGGACTCTCTAATATCCAGTGTTGTACATTTACTCAAGTCCCGTATTTAATTTCAAATTTGCTGCATTTCATTTCACTTTTTACTCCACTTCAATACATTTACAAATTAAGATTCTTGCAAACGAAACATTACCAAAGTAAATCTGAAATTATCATTCGATTGATCAATTGACAACAAATTAATAAGAAACTACAGTTTAAGTCACTAATTAAGTAAAAACCTTTAATATTCCCAGCTCCACAAATTACTGTTTTTCCTTTTCATTGTTATGAAATTAATAACAATTTTCTGCATCAAGCACTTTTACTTTGAAATCTTTAAGTACATTTAATTGATTATACTAACAAAACTGTATTTATTGTAGCACTTTAACATATTTTTACAGTGGGATATTAGTTATTTTTCTTAGTAGAGGGTCTGAGCCTTAGAGACAGAAAACCATTCACACCCAAAGACGTGTAAACTGATTTCTGGGAAACTTTCAACGTCAATCGTCTGAGTCCAAATCATCTATCAAGCTTTTGTTCTAAGCTGTTCGTCTTTCACATGATCTCCATGTGCAGAGTAGCTGTAAAAAAGAGGAGAGTATATATGGAAGTCAGATCAGACTGAAATACAAAAGATAAGCAGACATGTGTCATTAGATCTTAGATATTTACTTTATCATAAAGCAGTGGACAAGAAAGAAATGATGGTAATGGGGAAAAAAACATCATTGGGGAAAAAAGAAGAAACTTCAGGGATAACCTGCCAAACTTTTCATGCTCTGATTAAGAAAATGTTGCAACTAAAGCACAGTGTGTATAATTAGCAGGGCAGTGGCATTATTGGCCTTCATTTCACAACAGTTTTACAACATCCTGGTGAAGAAATGTTGACAGACAGACTTTTCTGTTGGGAAACAACCTCCCAGTGACTCACGGTGCCCAAAGCTGCTCCACAGAAACCAACAAATAGATTATATGTCTCCCAATAACACCATAATATTTGTTCTGTTAAAGAGAGTTTAAAGATACACACCCTGACTTTTCCAACAGCAAACCACAAATCCGAACAACATATAGTTTCACAACATCACTGCACTTATCTTGGATGTTGTAACTTCTCATGCTTTTCTCAAACAGGATTCAGCATCTTTGATGCTTTTCGCCCAAAAGGTGAGTAGCTTCTTTTTTCCAGGTCATAAATAACTGTAATATTTGGTATTTGATTCCATAATGAACAATAATAATTAATAAGATGCTATAATTTTTTTTTACTTTTGACCTTTATTCAGGACAAATTTAATCATTGTTCATAAATGTTTCAGCCCCTACATTTCCTACATTTGCACCCAGACCTGCTAAGCCCGCTGGAGGAGGTAACATGTCTCACTTATACATAATAAATCATCTGAAAAATATAAATTCTATTGGTGATTGTGAGAGAATTATAAAAACTGTCATGTGTCTACACTATACTTTTTATATTCCTACATTAGATATCATGTGATGTAAACCAATAAAAAAGGTATGAAGGGCGAGTGCTTCTATTTATACATCTTTACATTACAGGAAACCCAACATATCCAAGCAGACCTGCTGGAGGAGGTGACATGTCTTACTTTAACACACTGCCACTTCTTCATTCTGCTCATAATCACAATTATATCTATATACATTATTATTAACATTAATTAATACACTTTTTCTGCATTTGTTTTAGATGGGTTCAATCTTGCAGATGCTGTTGCTTCAGGTAATTAAACTGACTTTGCTTTGATTAATACAGATTATATCAATAATAGTCCAAATGTAATCTAGATTGCACTACCAGTAAAAAAAAATGCAATGAAATCCCCTCACGCACAAGGAGAAATGGGGACAAAAACATGGTAAAATACCTTCTGAGGAGCCCTTCACGAAATGCCTGTTAAATGGAGATAACAAGTGCCTTCTCTGGCTGTGCTCCTGCTTGGATGGAACAGAAACTTGCAGCCACTCGGCCCTTTGCTGGATCAGTTTGACACCCCTGAATGTCCTTCAAGTAGAAAAAAGATAATGAAGCGCCCTCTAGTGGCCTTTGACTGAAGAAAACATGATGAAGTTCCCTCCAAGGTGCCCGTAAATGGAGAAAATATAACAAAATCCCATCTAGAGTAGATTACCAGTAGAAAAAAAGGTCATGAAAGTCATGAATATATAAGGAGAAAACATGATGCCCCATATGGAAAATACAAAAAAATAAAATAAAATGCCATCCAAACAGACCTCTCCTATGTACAGATTACAGTCCAACATGATGCAGTTTAAATTAACAGTCATACTGACATAATTATGTTTTCTGTCCATCTGTAGATACCACAACTGCCAAGACCACCAAAGGAAGTAAGGACACATAACTTGCATTTATTAATTTCTACTTGTTAACAGACAGATTAACTTAAGTTTTGTGTCTTTAACATTCTTCTTTCCAGAAGACCCTGGATTCATTCTGGATCATGCCCTCGCTCCAGGTAACCTGTCAGTCCAAAGATTTTACTCTAGTTTCTTCAGCAGGAAATGTCCCAGAATACACACATCATGACCATTTGTTATGACTGAAGCTGTGGTGATTATATTATAGATGAGGACAGCACCACCTGGTGGTTATTTAACACATTACATTTGGCTCACTCTGTCTCCTGAGCCTGGTTGTGTAGAATTCCATTTTTATCATCCTGGATTTTTTTTAGTTTATTATAATAACATTAACATAAAAACATTTGTGCTGAACAAAAATCATATTTTTTTGTTATCACTGTAGTTTACAATAACAAAAATATTATAAAAAATAAAAAACAAACAGCTGTGCTTAAAGAAAATCTCCACTTATATTTTTATTCTTGTTTATTTTATTCTTATTTTTTTAATTTGCATTTATTTTTTTGTGTGTTTATTTTATTTATCTATTTTTGTTTTTACAATTGTTTTTTTATTTTGATTTTTAATGTGTTTATTTGACCATATTTGGCTCCATTTCTCCCATTATTGCTGGTTCTGTTATTACTGCAGTTCACAATAAAAAAAGAAGAAGCAAAATAATAATTAAATCATATTATTATTGTTATTCATGTAATATTTCATGTTAAAGTTCTTTTTTGTGCTCCTGATGTTGGAACTACCCTTTTATTTTTATTTTTTTATTAAAAAATACAAAACTAATGTCCAATTTATTTTGTTTCCACAGCTGGAGGATGTGAGTATTTTATTATTATTATACATTTCAAAAATATTTCTATTTAAATGTGCTTGTATATAATTCTTTCCTGTGAGTAGATAAGTAACACTTTTCTAACCTCTTTCTTAGATTCTCTGGACCAAAAAATGGACACCGTCATTTACATGCTCCACAAGCTGCAGGAGCAGAAATGTCCTTCTAACGGTCGGGGAAAGCGCTGAGTGTGCACATACAGGATGACTCTTGTGAGTTTCCCCCCACATACCTTTCCTCATTGTTTTAAGAGATTTCCTGCAGGGACACGTTTCGTCCACATACTAACTGAACCTTTTTTTTCTTTATCATTGTAGACATGAAGAGGACGGCTTGGATGATGACTCCTTCCTGAACTTCTTCATCCTTTCTCCTGATCATTACATTTCATATAAGCCATTTATAATCCCATCTTCCTGTTATATCAATAAAGATGATAATGGTGAACTTTTGTGTACATTTATTTAAGCCTACTCCAATCAGGACGGACTTTTTGGTGAAAGAATATTTCATTGACATGAATAGGAAACTAGAAGATCTCAGCAATCCATTGGTACCATGCATTGTTTATTTTTTGTATTAAATGCATGGTTCTTTTGCAATATAATGTGCTATTTTCACCCACTGCATTTAAATATTTCTGCATTATGGGGTCCTTAAACAGTAAATTTACAACACAATGCTGTTAATATTGGAATTCACTTAAAGCTGCATTCAATACAGTTGAATCCTGTACAGAATCCACTGTTAATTTACATAAAAGGTTTATTATAGACTCACTAAATCTAGATCCTCGTACACTAGATGGCACAAGAGTTTCAGTGTTGGTGCTGGGCAGCAGAGGTGTCCACACCCATGCCAGTCCCAACAACTCCTCCTACAGAAGTTGCATGTGTTCACAACAAGTTGACTCTGATAGTTTGAGGGTATATGTTTTGTGATTATTTACCTCTTTTGTTTCTTCACTTTCACCCTGCCATGGCTTCAATGACTCATGAACAAAACTCTGTAAAACTAGTGATGGACAGTTGGCATTTGCTCTTTTTTTAGAGACATAATAATAGCATAATAATAGGATTAGTTTAGTGTTATTAAACGCAAAACTAAACTCAGGCCTCCCCGCTGCCCTTTTGAGTATTATTTTGCAGGCTTGGAGGATTAAGTAGTCCGTTAAGTAACACTTTATTTCACTTTTTTTTGTTATATTTCTCCTTACCACCTACTGCACTGTTACGCCGTTTTGCTTTATAAACAAATAACGTGAGAATAAGATATTAAAGTTGCTATTAAATCAAAACTAAAGCTGGAAATTCCTGCTTTTGAGATAAATTGCATGATTTTTAAACGCAGTTCTGCGTCGCTTGAGCACATTTTGGGGGCGGAAACAGAGCTACTGCAGTTCAAAGCTGGCAGGAGAAGTTGGTCTTATCTTTGTGTGGCACAAATGAAAAACGCTCAGGGGTTAATTTAACATTCTTCATACAGCATGTGACGCCCTCTGAAAGGCTGCCACACCCGGGCTGTCCTTATAGGCAAAGTTGAGTCATTACAAACTGTAACAGGACACCGGCAGAGGTTTTTTTCCCCCCGCAGTCTGTGTCCGCAAATACCTGCCTGCTGCCGCGCGAGACACATTAAAGTTTACTTTAGCACTTTAAGCTAACCTAGATGCAAAGAAAAGTTACAGCCAACATGAGGATTGTTTTACTTCTTCTATTTGTTACTGGGACATTAGCAGACGACGGTAAGCATGTGGACATTATTATTATTATAGGTTGTGTGATGACATTATGGTTATGGTATGTACCATTTTGGACTTTTAAAGGGGCGAAGGAAAGTTAGCTTGGCTAAAAACTAAGTAGCTAATCCTAGCTTAAAGTTGTTTCTTTTTCTTTTTTTCCCACTTGCTGTTAGAAGAAGCTCTGGGGTTATTATTAGTAAGCTCATGGCCCCATTTTCCATGAGCTGTGTCTGAGACAGACAGACAAAGAGACAGACAGGGAAGATGCTGGGTTATTTTGAGAGGTTATATTTTAATGAGACTCACCACTGAAAATGTCCCTAAATGACCCCTGGACGCTCAGTTCGAGTATTAACCAGAGTCCCATTGAAAAAGTGCGAAATTTAATTTCCATATAAACACAGGTGTGCCTGGCCAAAGGATGCACCTGGAGCCAAGGCTTTATTCTTCTTTAGATAGAGAGTAGGCTACTGTATTTGGTTCATTTACTGTAAACTTAACAGAAAAATATGAACAGTATTCTACTGTATTGATGTTATACAGTGTCATATACTGTATTTTGCAAAATCTGGGAAAAAAATATGTGATTTCAGCACAAAATGCCATTATTTACAGGAATTTACCAGAAAACTTGCACTGAAAAGTTTTACAATGTAATGTAAATATTCAATAATTTACTGACAAAACTGTGAGCAGTATTTGTGTTTTAAATTTACAAGAATACGTAAATATGCTGCAACTTTATTTCTTGTAATACAATCCGGTTATATCCAATTTATGCAATGACAAGACTGTTAATGGATAATAACATAAATAATAACACATTTTACAAACAAACCAATGTATGGGACAAATGTATTTTCTATAACATTAAACTCTCAACAGTACTTGAAGAGAAAGTCATTATTTACAGGAATTTACACTGAAAAGTTTTATAGTGTACTGTAAATATTCAGTGATTTACTGACAAAATTGTGAACAGTATTGTGTTGAAAACTCACAAAAATACAGTACTGCACGGTCAGAAACTGTAAGAAAAAAAAAAAATAGTAATTTACACTGTAAAATATTACAATGATTGGTAATGTTTTCCCTCCTTTTTGACCGTGCTGCAGCTGGAGATAGTTAAATGGTACTGCACTTAAATCGCCTCTATCTATTGTGTAGTTTTGGGTAAATCATCTCTGCAGCGACAGTTAGTGAAGTGTAAATTTAGACAAGAAAAATAGACAGAAATAGCATCTAACTCATCTAACAGACACTTTCGTTATGAAAGGAATACACAATGCACATGGATGGAAAGTATGAAGAGAAAGTATTCAAAGACTGAAACCACAGCAAAGACCAAACAGAAATGTGCACTGTAAAAAAACAGAAAAGATAGAAAACGAACACTCAGACAGATACCCAGACTCTGTGTGTGCTTCCTGTTTAAGGCTGGCAGAGGTAACCACAGGCACGCACATGAGGAGAGGGCACGCCGCCTGCTTGTAGAAGCTCAGACAGAGACTTTGTAGATGAGTAAAGACTGATGTTAAGAAGAGATTTCACTTCTATGAAATGTGACCATATTTAGACATTCTTGTAGATTTATTAGTCATTTTTTGTGGAACCGCATCTGGAACACAATACGAAACCCACGAAGGGGAAGTATTTTAGTCTGGTTTTACTGAGGAAAGGAAAAAGGGAAGTAATTATATATTTGATTTAACTCTTTTGAATCTTGGCCACTTAAAAATGTTTACTGTAAAGCTGCTTGAATAAGATCTTTTTTAGTGGTAGCATGTATCAGCACAGAGACATTCAGAGCTTGGGGCTTGCCCATGCTTGTGTACAGTACGACACTGAAACAGGATGTCATGTAAGTGGAGCTGTATGGGTGTGAATTTCTGCCTCATGGGCAGAAACTGTTGGCATGTGCTTTTCTGTGGAGAAACATCTCACTCCTCTCAGTAGTGACTCATGCTTCAGAGCTGCTCGGTGTATCAGTCAGCGCTGCCACAGCAACCAGCAAATACACCGTGTGACTCCCTTCACCAGCCAAACACAGAACACATGTGCTTACACTGGAGTCAGAGGGAGTTAGTACGGTTACACTGACCCGGCTTTTGGCTAAAATCTATCAAAGATTTACATTAACTACCGTTAAACCGTATATATAGTATTAACCATGCAAGTTGTCTCTGACCTTCACACATTCTTACAAAGCTTTAAAAACGATTTAAATCCGCTTTTAATCTGTTATCTATTAGCCCCCTTTCTCCTCTCTTGTTGCTGTTGTTGTTTCTGTTTTGTGTTATTACTTTCGCTGTTATTAGTAGTTTGTAGCTTTGATATATATATACTGATATTGTAGCAGAGATTGTTCTTATATAAGTAGTTTATAAGTAGTTTTTCTTTAACGTATTGCTCAGTTTATTCTGTGTTTAACTGTCATATCCCTTGTTTGTTGCACACATACTTGGCCAAAAATACCAGTTCTGACGGGATTCTTACTGTTGTTGCGTTTAAAAAAAAATACATTATTATGTAAAGTATCTTTGAGTTAACTCTTGTCTTCCTCAAACAGGTTTTGACCTGTTTGATGCTCTCGATGATGTAGGTGAGTGACTTTCCCTGCAGCGGGACATTTTACAAGCACATTTGACACCAGGTCATGTTTTTTATGGCCATTTTTGAGGGTCCTTTTATTTTTCACTGGTCCAGTAACCTGAACCTGGAACTTGAACTTTGAGAACAAAAAACAAAGATACTAACGCTGCTTGATTAATTTTATTCCTCAGTTCCAACACCTGCAAAGCCCAAAGAGCAACCGAAGGCCCCAGAGAATCCCAAAAGTGACGGTTCGTATCCTTTCACCTCTCACTGATCACCAGCTGTTATTAAGTGTACGTTAACTGAGACGTTGGTTAACTTAAATATGTAAATCGCAAAAGGTTGAAACCTGGTAACTGTCCTCTATAACAACACCTCATACAGACTGCAGCAGTCACACTGTTGCTTGCATATTATAATCCACACTGAACTGTATCAACCAAGATGAAACCATGACCCAGATGCTGTCACGCAGAGGGTGGTAACACTCTGTGTGGTTGGCTTCCATTACATGAGTGCACACACACACACACACACACACTGGACAGGGTGCAGGCACTGACGCAACGTTTAGCTAATAGCTTTTAGCTCACATCTTCAGTAGATACTCAGAGGATGTGTTTGTTGTGACCCTTAACCTTTTCCAGAATACACAAAACACTAAAAATTATATTGTTTTGCAGGCACATTATAAAAAAGAATCAAACATGACATCCAGGGCGTTTCTACTTATTTAAATAAGTAATTAAGACAATCAGGTTTAACCTGATGGGTCGCTCAGTGAGTGAGCAACATACTGTCAAAACTGATGATAATACTCATCATAAACACACGTTGTTAGTTTGTTTATTTTACCAGCTGAAGTTTATAGTTTTTGCACTACGATAGCTGAAAAGATAAAGATCTTTGTTAGAGGCCATACCTCTCTCCCTTCATTTCCTGTTTAATCTTGATAAGAAATCACATAGATTGATAAAGTTACATGCAAACTGAAAAACTTTGACTTGATCCGTGTCTAAAGAATGTGCATTTGTGTGTTATAGGTGGCTTTGGACTTGATTTGGGGGATGCCGTGGGTCCAGGTAAAAAAATGTTTTGCCGCTTGGTTCAACTACTTAAGGGAAATTTAAAGGGGCACTGAGGTTCATAGGGATGCTGGACAGAAATGGAAATAAACTGTCAGATAATAATGCTGCTCAATTGTTTTTTTTGCTTAGATCCAACACCTGCAAAGCCCAAAGAGCAACCGAAGGCCCCAGAGAATCCCAAAAGTGACGGTTTGTATCCTTTCACCTCTCACTGATCATCATCTGTTATTATGGAATAAGCTCAACATGTTTTAAACAATGAGTCTCCTGTGAAGGTTATGCTCTTGGTTAGGAGTAGGGTGACTGCAGCAGTCACACTGTTGCTTGCATATTATAATCCACACTGAATTTTATCAACCAAGATGAAACCGTGACCCAGATGCTGTCACGCAGAGGGTGGTAACACTCTGTGTGGTTGGCTTCCATTACATGAGAACACACACACACACAGGGTGCAGGCACTGACGCAACCTTTAGCTAATAGCTTTTAGCTCACCTTTTCTGTAGATTGTTTTTCAGGCACAATATAAAAAAAGACTCATGGCATCCAGGGCATTTTCACTTAAGTGATTAAAACAGTCAGGTTAAATCTGATGGATCGCTCAGCTATAAAGATGTTTGAGAACAAACTAATCATAAACGAAAGTTGTTTTAGTATTTTTTGTAGATTTTTGTTTGCTTTACCAGCTGAGGTTTAGTGAAAGTTTTTGTGATACTTTTGCACCATGACAGCTGAAAAGATAAAGATCTTTGTTGCAGGCCCTACCTCTCTCCCCCCTCATTTCCTGTTTAATCTTGATAAAAATCACATTGCTAACATGCAAAAAAACTACTATTTGATCAGTGTTTAAAGTTTGTGTGTTGCTGTGTTATAGGTGGACTTGATTTGGGGGATGCTGTGGGTCCAGGTAAAAAAGTTCATCAGATATCTCTGCCACTCAATATGTTCATGACATAAACTGTTTGTAGTAATTCACTTTTATGACCAAGCAAATTGTTTTTAGTCAAACTGTGCTGGATAGAAATGTAAACAGATAATAACGCCGGTGAATTATTTTTTTTTCCTTAGATCCAACACCTCAAAAGCCCAAAGAGCCAGCAAAGCCAAGAAGTGATGGTTTGTATATTTTCACCTCTCACTGAATACCATCTATTATTATTACGCAATGAGCTCACCAGGTTTTTAATGTTGATAAAAGTGGATATATATTGATGTAGTTACATGTAAACATGTTTGTGTATTTGTGTGTTATAGGTGGCTTTGATTTGGAGGATGCTGTGGGTCCAGGTAAAAGATTATCTCTGATATGAAATTATAAATAGCTTTAAATTACATTTAATACCTGCATTTTAACATTGCAAGTTAAATGAATAAAGAGCTACGTTCATGATGTCATATCCACTAACAATTAAAATCTGACTCTGAAAAACAGCTGTTGAAAAAGCTAAAGTTCTCCACTAAAACCCAGTACAACACAAAGGGCATTTAAACATTTGATTTCTTGTTATATCAGCTGAGGATGAGATTTATCATAACATATGCAGCCACTGCTCTCATGCCACACACAATAATGTGTTTTCTTTCTTTATTGACTTCACTGTTGATGCTGATAATGTCTCTGTACCAACAGACCCCAACCCCAAACCTGACAAACCTGTTGTTAACCCACCAAGCACAGGAGGAGGTGAGACTAATGTTAAAACTCTGATTATTCAATCTTTAGATTCTTATTTACATTGATGTTAATGATACACTTCATATTTTTCAAGTGTGTTTTTTTTATTTCTTAAAGGTGGAGGATCATTTGATGACTCAGACTTGTTTGATCTTGGTGATGGGAGCTACAAGCCTGACGGGGGTCGTCCAGCAGGAGGTAAGACATCAGTACCACCTGAAACATTTCTCCATTCTCATCTGGGGTACAGTAAAGTGCTGTAATTACTTATTTTTCCTCCCAGATTACTTTGCACTTTACAGTCTGACACTGCACAGTAATGTTAATCATGGTGTTCCGCAAGGTTCTGTGCTTGGACCACTTTTATTTCCACTATATATGCTTACTTTAGGAAATATGACTAAAAAATAATGGCGTTGTTTTACATTTTTTCTCCCAGTTGCATTGCAATATACAGTGTGACTGTTCAGATTCCACTGTAAATGTACTGCTACGGTTCACGTTGCTCTTTTTATCCTAATTTAACTTCTGATGACAGCTGCTTGATCAGATATCACCTAAATGCATCAGTGTGTGTTCACACTGCAGGCCTTCAAAGATAAATATACACTGTCTGATTTATTACAGCACCCCCACATCCCAAAATGACATCTCAGCGTACTGTTATTATCCTTCATGGTCGTACTTTTGTCACGCTCTTTTGGAGTTCCCATGCTTTGGATTGATGTACACAGGAAGTTAAATGTTGGCATCGATTCAGTGAATTCCATTGTGAGCCACGACTTTATAGCTGGAGCCCTGGGAACGGTTGCGCAAAGCACCTAAATAAAGATTTTTCTTTAAATCCAAGCTAAGGTTTCCTTAGAATAAAATCTTGGTCTTACACTGAAAGCTTAAATTATGTTAAACCATTGCAAAAAGGACCTTAACAACTAGAGAAAGGCCACTCTGTCTGACACTTAAATGTCTATCCTTATGATTAACTGTAACTAAGTTAACTTTAGTAAACAACACAACCTTCTCTTCTGCCATTTTAGCAAGGAGAAAACTTAATATGCTTCGTGCATCTTGCCCCTATTGTTTAGCCATTTGTTTACATCATAACACTTTAAAAAGTGAGCTGAATGATGTGTCAGCAGCTCCTGTTTGCACTGTACCTGTTGATGTACAGGTAACTCCCATTGGATTACTATGAAACTCAAGAAAACTTAAAAAAGCCATGAATCTTGGGCAGGTTCTGGGGTTACAATGAACCTCTAGGTCCTTGGAATTTATCACACTGAATCTATAAACATGTGTCGTGTCTCTGTGACTTTACATAAATACTCGTTTACCCTAGCACTGGACACGGGTTGTATTTTGGTCTTCCTTTCCTTTGTTGTGGCTCGTTGTCCTTCACTACTGCTGACTCAGACAGTGTCTCAAGAGAATGACACATTTGTTTGAAGTCATGGCAACTAATACTAATCGGGGCAGGTCACATGCAGCTTTATGTTCATGTATATCCATGTTGCCTGAAGGGGAGTGGAACTAGTTTGTAGAATATAATAACACAGCGATGGTATCCTGGTTTCACACAGGAAGTTTTATGCAAAAACATCAGATTAAACAGTGATAATCAAAGCACTATCTGTTATAGTGTACATGCACTTCACTCTGGACTGTTTTTCTCCAACTGTAGTGTTTTGGGTTTATAGTTTTTCAAATATTTTTGTTTTGCCCTTAAATTATTGTTTGATTGTTGGTATGAGGATAAAATGCAAATTAAATGCTTTGATTTTTTCTTTGGCTAACATGCTTTGACACACTTGTTTTCAGTCTGTGTTCATATATATATATATGTATATATTAACTTTATTTAATTTAGCTGATTTGATAAGTAAATACAGCATTGCCTTACTAACATCATTTGTTTTAAAGAAGTGCAACTCCTCAGAGTATCTGTTCAGACAGTTTATTTTCCGCATTAATATTTCCATCATATGACTCCTCTGACCTTGAAGGAATGCAAATACAGTTACACCCCAAGCTGTTTCCGGTGCTTTTTTTTGTTGTTGCTCTCTTTACATTTACTCACTGTGGCCTTTTATTTCACTAAAATATATAATGCAATAAAAAAGGAATTACAAAAATGTATTTTCTGCAGAATAACAGAAGTTATAATGACATAAATCATAAAAAAGGGGGAAGTTGAATTTCTCTGCATTTTTTTTATTTAAATAAAATGGAGTCTATATATAAGTGCCCACAAGTATCACAAATATTGAATTAAATTGGGTATACATATTGAACTATTTGCATTTTTACAACCTCTACCTTCAACCTCTCCTGTCCTCTCCTTTCTGATCTGTGTAAACAGATCAGCGTTAGTAAGGACTGTTGCAGCTTCTAGCAAAGTTATATGTTGAACAAAACCACGCAAGTTTAATACTTGATCATTATTTCAAAGAGTTCAAAATGCTAACTCCCACATGAGGGTTGAAAACAGTCCGTTTCCATTGTCTATGTAGAGATCCTGTGCTGCCTGTTGTTCTTTGTTTTGTGTCTCTATACTGTTGTGTAGTCAGAGCATGGAAGTAATTAGTTGTTCTTCTACCAAAGAAAGAAAAAGGCTTCCCAGTGTAATTGGAACCACATGGTTGGTTTTCACATCTGATTCTGCTTCATCGTATACGTGAAGGAGCAGCTACAGTTAGCTGCACGCACGACTCTCAACTGGACTGAAGAAAAATCAGCCTGTAAAAATGGAATAACCAACTGTTGTGTCTATTTCTATCCAGAAAGCAGATGATGGTTCATTCTTTTCTCACTAACTTTTCTCCTTTTTCCTTTGAACCCAGGTGGTGGTGGTGGTGGTGCAGCAGACCCTGGATATGATCCTCATGGTACGTTTTTATGTCTTTTATTTTTTATTCCACTGTAAAAAAACGTTTGCCATTTCTTTTAGTTAAAGGTAAACAGTGCAATGTCAGCATTTCTGTCCAAACAAAAAAGTTCCCTATGCTGGACTCAAACTGGGACTTAAGGCCTTACAAATAAAAGAGACTTAATTACATATCTAGAGTAGCTTAGCTGGAGGATTGAACAAAAAGGAGTCAGCACAGTATTAATCTTTTATAGTTTAAAGAAATATCTGTATACTGATTTGCTTTTGTTTTCCTCACAGGTGGTGCTGATCAGCCTCAAGGTAAATCCATGTCGAATCTTGTTCTTGTATTGTTTGTACTTCCTGTCTTTGTGTCAGTGTGGGCATCATGATGATTTCCTGCAGAACGTATCTGCTTTTCACTTCTTATGGGGGATTTCCTGTTTCCCGTCTTAGAGGAAGTCATGTTCATTACTTCTGTTTCTTGGCGGATCCGACAGTTGTTGTGTTGGTGTTTGATTTCTTTTACATACGTTTCTTTCTGGATGTGGCAGTGAGAGCAGCACCTTGCTGTGCATTTGTCAGACTCTACTTCTTGACATACGGTGTCAGCTGGGTCGTCGCAGATTTCTGATCAGTTGCATTAGTTCATATCACAGACGGGTGTCTTTGATGATGACTTGACAGTTGGCTTAGTTTCATACTCTTCATTTTGGTACCCCGGTCTGGTTCCTTTGGCTAAAACCTGCTTCGATTGTGTGTCGTTGCAGATCCAGACCTTCCGTGGGGCCAGATCCTGAAGATGCTAAATGCTAACATGCCAGAGGAATTCTTTATGTGGATGTCCAACTTAAAGCACATGTTAACTCCTCTGTTAGAAAGGGCCATGGAACTGCTGCAAGCTGTGCCATGAACCATCAGTCCTTTAAAGTTCTGATTGGCGCTCGACTAGTGTTTTACAAAAGTTAAGCTTAACATCTGATGGACTTGATCTTGAAAAAAATATAGTTTGGGAAGAACCAGCTGTCTCGAAGAGGCCAGAACTTTCCGACTCCTTTTTACGACATACCCACTTTATGCTAATACCATGCAGTTTAGGGCAAAAAACAAACGGTTATTTTCACCTTCTGGATCCCTAAACAGTGTCGGAATTGCATAAATTGGGTATGACTGGAAAGCTGAGACTCTCGTAGATTCAATGAGCCGGGTGTTTGTGAAGTCAGAAAGCAACCACAGTTTCCAAAGTGAAGCCAAGACTTTTTTAATCTTTTGGTCAGTTATTTTGGAACTTAATATTTTGGATTCACTAGTCGTGTTTCCTTAAACAAATTTCTATTTTCATTTTGGAGATTTGTATGAGAAAAGCTTGATGGAAACACCAAAATGGCCCAAACTGTGGGACTCCTGTTTACAGACATGCCCACTTTACGCTGAAACCATGCAGCAACTTTTTCTTCTGCAGTGAAATGTGTTATTTGACCTATTGTATTTGAATACTTCTGCATACTGGGGTCCCCAAACAGTCTGTGAATTGCATAAATTGGGTATGACTGGAAAGTTGAGAGTTGTTGATTAAATAAGCCCAATTTGATTGATGTGTGATGATGTTAGGCCCCATAAAAGCTAAAAATCTTTGTGATAAAACTATCGAAAAATGCGTATAAAACTTTTTATACTAGCTTGAGGTGAAATGTATCTTTTTCGAAAAAATAGTTATTACGATAAATGGGAGATGGAGTCACTTTTTCCAAATAAGTTCTCACGTAGCGTAGCTTAACTCACATGACTGATCAGCTGGTTCCGCTCTGTTGGAAAACCAAAAAGAAGAAGAGGAAGCTGTTTCTGCTGTCAGCGTCTTGGCCAAATATTTCTGATTAGCAACCTCTTTTTTGTTTTCTCTCGCGTGCAATCTCTACTTCTTCTATTGTTTACTGATGGATTAGCCTACAGCAATAAATTACACTGCCATCTTCTGGCCAAAGTACGTTAATGCAGCTTTGTTTATTTGCTATAAAAAACAGTATCGCTCATTCGCATTTTCTTTAAGGCGACATTTACAAATATCGCTTCAAAATTGTTTCGACTTTAATGGAAACACGACTAGTGTGCTCCAGTCGGTACAGATGTTGCGCCCTTTGACCTCTAGCTTACTCTAGTAAAAGTGTGTTAAAGCCCCGTTTTACGACTAGAAACACTCAACAGCGTGCGTCTGAGGGTAACACCAGCCAGGCTTCAAGAAATAATTTAGCGTTGACTTTCTCCCTGTTATTCCAGACCTACCAGACACCCTGTAATTGGGCGTGTTCGTTCACTCTCCACCCAACAGGGCCCTGACTCATTCCTGTGTTCTTAGTTTACAGCACTATTGTTACCTTTCTGTTCATGTGTGAACACACCACAGATCTGGTAGTGCATCAGGTACTCTTGAAAATAGATTCTACATGTTTATGTTTTTAATCTTGTAGGTCATTGTTGTCCTCCAAATACGCTCATGTGACAGGAAATGTCGTGATTTGATGAGTCACTGAACAGAGCTCTGTGACTGTTACTATAAAATAAGAAACATCTGCTCAGCTAAAGATCATGTGATCTGTAAGCTGTATTTAGTTTCCTTTTTATTTGCATGGGATAACGTTATGTATGCATCTTCGAAAAGCAAAAGTTTTTGTTTATTCATGCCAGGACACGCCTGGATGGTGTCTGTCTGCAGCAGTCTGCACACATTCTTTACATAGCAGCATTCAGTGCACTGTGCTGCTGACTAGGTGTAAACTTCCAGCATGTTGCTTCTTCATTGCTGTCTTTGTATAAACTTCTCTTTCAGATGTTTGATCAGATGATGGGTTTCCCTTTGGCACTTTTTTAGCTTATGAGTCGTTCTCTGTGTGCTGTTTGGTTACGCTCAGGATGTTTTGTTTTTTTGGTGGGTCAATGAAGCTTTTTTTTTCTTTTGGATTCAGGTCTTATGGAATTTGTAACATTGCTACAATGGTTTTTGCAATAAAGTCAAGAGATGTTTACCGCATTAAAACCAACCTGTGGTCAGTGTTCAGGTCTCAAACAGTGTGACTTATAATCCATGTATTGCTGGAGAACCAACTGTCTGACTCCTTTTACAGACATGCCCACTTTATGCTAATACCATGCAGTTTCATGTAGTTCCCCTTCAGTGGGACATGTGTTATTTCAACCTATTGTATTTGAATAATTTCTACATACTGGGGTCCCTAAATAGTCTTAAAATTGCATAAATTGGGTTCAACTGGAAAGATGAGACTTGTATGGATTTAATAAGCCCAATTTGATTTATGTATGATGATGTTAGCCCCCATAGTAGCCATTTACTTGTAGTGAGAGCATTTGCCAAATACAATCATAAACAAGGCAATCAGAGATGGCAGACTTCACCCCACAGCGCCCTCTGTCGGAAACACAGACAGACAGACAGACAGACAGACAGACACCGCTGCCCAAAACAATACTTCACTCCCACTCCGTGGGCTGAAGTCACTAGAGACCCAGAGCATTCAGAAACCGATAGCTTTCGTAGATATATCATCAGTTTAGAGAACAACAAAACTAAAATCTCCAAAATGTCTAAAGTTTATGAAACCAAATCCCAGCATGGATTTTTCTGTGGTGGTCCAAATATCTTGGTGTCTTAATGTGCTATTCTGCCAATATTTCTGCACATTTGATCCATTCTCTAAATGGTTAAATTCAGGACCAAATATGTGCAACAAATGGAATCAACCAAAAACTTGCTGCAACAACTTATGAGACATAATTGAGCAAATTATCAAAAACATGTACAGTGGGATATCTGTGGGATTTAAACAGCGTCTATGCAGATTCATGCAACAAAAGACACAGCCAGTGTAGATAGCATGATAAGAACGTATATGCACCAATCTTGTCTTGTCTTGCATTAGGTTATATAATGCAGTGTCAAATAAAATAGTGTAGAACAGAACAATGGCATTCTCCGCCCTTTTACTGTATGTTGATAACATGTGTAAAACAGCCTTTCTTCTCCTAAAAATAACCATAAGCCCGTAGATAAAAACAGACCAGGGTTCAAAGGGCATTCACATGTGTGTGTGGCCACATTATAATGCACCACAGCCACACAGCAACATCACTTCAGGTGTCCTGCACATGTGTGGGAAAGAAGAGCGTCCACATGCTCAGCATTTCCCAGCAGTCAGTCATGTTGCCGGCTGCCATCCTGCCTTTATTTTTTTATGTCCAGGCAACGCCCTGTTTTAACACGCTGCCCCATCACAAGACACACCTCCCCCTCATGACTCACTGCGGTTTGAAACACAAGAGCCAGGCTTATTATTCATACAGCCAGTGTGTGTGTGTGCTGCCTCCGTGCCCCACCCTGCCCTGAAGCTTGGGTGTATTCACTTTAATCCTGCTGTCTTTTCAT
>CAFUXE010000744.1:35139-69171 GCA_903364295.1 Serranus cabrilla
TATATATATATATATATATACAAAAAGGACTGAGTGGTTGAGCTTAAACCTTTCTATATATATATATCTAGAAAGGTTTTAAGTGCTTGGAAACTTCTGTACAATCTGTTCTGGGACCTTTTTGCCAATGCAAGTTCTGTCTGCAATCAAAAGGTCTAGACTGCCCCCCTGTGGGAACCAGTGGTCATGACAGGTCACTGCGAGAAGAAGAATTATTATTACTTCAGAATGCTGTAAAACCACAACCAACAGACAGCTTAATGCAACAATGTCATGAACATTATTAAGAACAATAATAGGAAAAGCCTGTATGAAACATTGATAGTTTAAGAAAAAAAAAATTATTCTCCAAGCATAATATGGTGTTTTTCTGTCCTTTTTCAAAAAGTTTCACCCTGACACGCATCAACAGACTCTAATAAAGCTATCCTGCGAATTTGGTGCATTTTGAAAACATTTTATGTTTTGGCTGAAAAAAAACGACATGCTATAGTATGACTTTTTGAAAATTTAATGTAGAATATTTATATTCTATATATTATAAAGACAGGTTTAAGTGCTTGTAGAATAATTTTGTTTTTTCTTAAACTATCAATGTTTCATACAGGCTTTTCCTATTATTGTTCTTAATAATGTTCATGACATTGTTGCATTAAGCTGTCTGTTGGTTGTGGTTTTACAGCATTCTGAAGTAATAATAATTCTTCTTCTTGCAGTGACCTGTCATGACCACTGGTTCCCACAGGGGGGCAGTCTAGACCTTTTGATTGCAGACAGAACTTGCATTGGCAAAAAGTGCCCAGAACAGATTGTACAGAAGTTTCCAAGCACTTTAAACCTTTCTAGATATATACATATATAGAAAGGTTTGAGCTCAACCACTCATTCCTTTTTGTATATATATATATATATATAGTATTCAATTCAGGTTCTCGGTTCACCCACTTTGCATTTTGATAATTGATAACAAATAAACTTAACTTGTCTATTTAGAACAGTTTTATTTTAGCAGCATTTTGTCACCTCTACCTAAAACGTTTGCACAGTACTGTATATATACACAATCTAAGTGTATGCAAGTACATCAATATTCAAATGTCTATACAATACAGTGTTGCGACCCAGCCTAGGAGTAACCTGAGTGCAACATAAATCTGCTTTCCCAACTCCCAAGAACAAAGACAGCACCAGAATATAGCAGCCAAAATACCCATTTATTGGGTAAACAAAAATGGTAGATCTCTTCAGGGTGAGCACGGCCAACACAACACACAAAACATCTCCTTTAGGTAACTAGCTTACCTACCAAAATAATATAAAAGAAAATACAGGTTTTTTTTTTACCTGCCTCCCTAACACAAAAACAGGAGAAATAGCCACTCACCCCTACCTGCTAAGACTGCGTTTAAACAAAAGCATCCGGTTTTAAACCATCAAACTAGAACAAACACTTTGATATTAATCTAAGAGGTACAACACATGAGGTCTGGCTGGGAGTCAGGACAAAGGCCCAAAAAAAAAAACTCCTCAGCTGCCATTTTTTATCAGCTCCTGTCCAATCAGCTGTCCTTCCACCGCCTGGTAGGAAAGAGAGAGACACACAAAAAAGAACAGCACCTCCCACTGGGAGGGAGGATTAACCACATGTGTATATTTACTATATATATATATAAATATATATATTGATAACATGCAGTTTAAGGTAAAGACCACACTGTTTTTCCATGCATTTAAATGTGTTATTTTAGCCATCTGTGTTTGAATATTCTGCATATTGGGGTCCCTAAACAGTCTGTGAGCTGCATAAAATGGGCATGACTGGAAAATTAAGACTTGTGGATTCAATGAGCCCAATTGTATTCATGTGTGATGACTATATTCCCTGTAGTAGCCATTGTAGTGAGCAATTAACATGTAAACTGAGCACTAATATAATCCCCTGGTTGTATGTTGTGGTGCAGAGGCCAGCTCTGGACCGATTGCAGGGATTGTCAGCGCTGTTGGAGTCGCTCTGTTGGGAGCAGCATCCAGTTACTTTGCTTACCAGAAGAAAAAGCTCTGCTTCAAGATGCAGGGAGGAGGTCTGTATGCTCATCTTTATCCATCACAGCTAGGATGCCATACATAAAACAAAATATAAAAAATCTAATAAAAGGAAGTGTATTACAGCAGCTGTCATTTGTGTTTTTTTTAGGTGCAGACCCAGAGATGGGTAAAGGCCAACAACATCGGTCTGACCCTCAAGGTAAGTGTCTTAGTGCACCACTACAATATGTGTGAATGAGGCGGGGAATGAGACGCTTTAAAAGCTGTGGGAGTATGGAACAGCATGGTAAAATGTATCTGCTGACATCTAGTGGTGTGCAGCAGGAATTGAAATGCTCCAGTCAGACTCTTTGTATTGATTGTTCTGTTCTTTCAAATTTCAGTTTTCAGCAACCTGCTCAGGACGTCCTAAACACCCTCTGCACACAAGACGCACAAGACAAGTCAGTGGCCTTCTTTACACCAACTGTCCTGTGTCCCCTTTGGTCTGAGAATGAGACTTTCTGTTGCCTAATAGGGCAAAAAAAAGGATAGTTTGGATTTTTTGAAGTGAGGTACCTGCAGCCGATGTACTCCCTGTAGTAGATGATGGTGACCCAAAACATATTTTAACCACCTAAACAAAGGCCCACTCTAAAAATGTTTACGTTTATGTGTACGCTATATTAACGGTATGTCCACTGATTTTTGTTGCGTTCCACAGCCGTTTCATTTGGCACTACTTTTTGTCAACTGTTGAACTTCCATGTTCCTACATATAAGCGCCCCAGATCGGCTGTTTTGGTCCGAAACAAAAAGTCCCACTCTTGGCAGCAACAGCTCGGTTTACAGGGTTTACTTGTATATGTTTTCTCTTACAAAAACAAGCACCTGAATTCAGACCAAAACAGGTGATCTGTGGTAGCAAAGCATATTAGTGCGCTTATGCGTAAGAACATGGAAGTTCTACGGTTGATAAAAAAGTAGTGCCAAATGAAACGGCTGTGGATACCAACTAAAATCAGTGGACATATCGTTAATATAGCGTACACATAAAGCGGTATAACATTTTTAGGGTGGGCCTTTGTTTAGGTGGTTAAAAATCATCATCATCTGCTACACGGAATACAGTGACTGTGGGTTAGCACCTCATACAACCTCACTACAAATAATCCGACCTATCCCTTTAAACCACAACCCCAACTTGAAAAATACAATTGTATCATTTCTTTCTCCGTTCACTTCTAGCAAAACTTCAGTTCTTTAAACCTTCAGCGGGTGTGTAACTACAGTTCAAGCAGTCTGAATACAGTGTTGTGTTTCCCTCCATGTCTCTGATGATTGTTTATTGACACAGTTGTTACACGGGTGCATCGTACAACTCAAATAAGGTGTTTTTGTCCTGTGACTCTCTGAGCTGATTGTTCAACTGGAGGATTTTCTTTAGCACCTTAAATCCTGAAGGGGAGATATCTGTCTCTGCCATTTCTGCCTCCAACATTTCTGCCTTTTTTTTGTTGTGGATCGACCCTTTAATGTCTGCCTAAACCATATACTGTGTATTCTCAAATAAATCTAGGTATTCATATTATGACACTAAGCAGGAACTAAAAGAGGCTGGTTGCTGATGAAGGCCATTATTATCTTTTAAATCATAAATACGTTTTTTTTATTCACATGTTAAATCCAACAGCTTATACTTTCCTGTTAAACTACTTCCAGTAAAACTCAACTTCCTGCAGATGTTTCAAACTAAAAGCCTAACAGGAACTGGATGCTGAAAGAGTTTAGTTACATTAGCGTTAGCTTCATTTCTCTTAAAACTGCAAATTATAAGCTGTGTGAAATAATAAGTGAATAAAAACAATATTTCTTTGAGAGGAGAGTGTCACATAACAGCATAAACAAGAAATTACTGACTTAAACCTGATAAAATGGAAAAGAGGTCAGATAAAGGTTCACTATTATTTGAGAATTTACAGTTTTCCTTTCTACTGCATAACACAACAATGTTGACATAATCACATGTAACTGGATTTAAATCCAGCAGAAGGATCTTTTTTAGTAGAAAATGTTGATTGTGATGTGAAACAAAAAGCGAAACTTCCTCCATGAATAAATGAGATGACTTATGTAAATGTAACGTATAGTATAACATTTGCTTTTTGTTTGTTGTGTAACAGATCAAATTTTGTGCTCTGCAAAATTCGTTTTGTCTGATTCCTTAAAGTTTTATTTTTCTAAAAGCTGCAACAACCAATATTTTTATATTAAGAAAGAATCAAATAACTCTTTATCCACAGATTATTAGCAGTTAGCATTAGCACTGATCAGCTAAAGAGTCAGATCTTGGAAACTTAACCCAAACTATAATCAAATTACTATTATACTTTCATTCAAAACAAGCCCCTAGTGACCAAAAAGTATTAATGCAGCTTCAAACAAGTAAAACATAAAACAAGCAAAGTTCTTTCAAGAAAAACAAGATCATGTTTTAAGAAAATACGACTTTTAGGAATCAGACAGAAATGAGCTGATATGGTGGAGAGTTTGTGTATTTCGTCAGTTTTATTATTCAGCTTTTTTGGCTTTTTCTGCTTGCCGTAGAAGCCATGAAACATGGGCGACACTGTGGCCATGCTAATGCACTTTTTTTAAATCCACAATTCAAATAATCAACATCTTGTTCATGTTGATTTCTCAGACTCGCCCATGTGTCATCAGATTATAAGAAACGCACATAAAGTGTCATTAAATCAAAACTATTTTTCTTGTGATGCTGACATATTAAAAACAAGCTGTAAATACTTGATAGTAATGTGTATAATTGCTTTACGCTTGATGCTGCAGTGTTTTTTCTTTGATCTTTTCACTATCAACAGTTTGAAGTGTATTTTGGGACTCAGTTTTACAGTTATAGATTTAATCCGGGTATATTACATGTGATGATTAGACGAATGTTACTTCTGTGAGTGGATTTAAAGTGTGTTTACGTGTTTTCAATAAAGTGGTGTTGTACAGTTTGGATGTGTTTTTGTCATTTTGTCAAAAACAAACAAATACAAAACAAATATTTGCCGTATAATACTGTGTTCTTGAAAACTTATAACATACTGAAGATGTATTTATTATTATATCTATATGGTGATTGTTATGTGATAATTGGTATTTGATGGGTTATTCATGGTTGTTTTACTGTTTTATTGCCTTTTGTTTTTCTGTTTGTGTTGTTTTATGAGTAAATTGAATTGTATAACAAGGGCGCCATTGAAAATGAGATCTCTGTCTAAATGGATTTTCACTGTAAAACGAATCCGTCAAAATCTACACTGAATTCATATAATTAATGATATTCTGTTAAAGTGAGATTGCATTGCAATATACAGTATGGCACTGCACAGTAATGCTAGTCATGGTGTTCCACAAGGTTCTGTGCTTGGACCACTTTAATTCACATACTTCCTTTAGTATATATGACTTAAAAAATGGCATTCTCATAAAATTCTGTAAGCACACATTTTTTCTCCCAGCAATATACGGTAACTGTTGCATCAATATAGGAGAGTACTTTGAGATCAGTTGGTTTGATGAAATAAACATGTTGCTGGTGTTTGTTTGTGTGGAAAATGAAAGCTCCACAGTGTGTGAGTGGGCCATCAGCAGAGGGACAGGAGGGCAGCCTGTGAAGGTCGAGATCCTTGCACAACCGTTGGCAAAGCTCACTATCTACTAGTTGAATGACCAGTTGAACATGCAGAAGAGCACACACAAACACACTCTGAATGCAGAATGGGATGGGACTTCCTCGTGCAGGGTCAGATGGTAATTAATCCTGTCAGTATTTAAGCTTCCAGCAGCAGCTGGTGCAAAGATGTGAGTGTCACCTGAACCAGCTGGACCCTTCCTCTGTATCAGAGGCTTTCTGCTCATCCCCCCTTTTGGATACTGGATTTGCAGAACATTTAAGAAATCAAAATGTCAGGTAGGTGGCGTCATTTATCATAAATATCAAGATCAAATAGTACTGGTATTGAGGAGTAAAGGTTGACCGTCCACACACAGGTGAAGTCAATATAAAGAAAGAAAAGATCCAGCTCTGAACCTTGTGGGAGCAGAATTGTAATTCTCTCCGGCCTCCCCCTCCGAGTTGTTGAGCACAGTGTAGCGACCCAGTTTGACTCGAAATCAGAACAGACTCCTCGACACTCTGCTCAAACACTGTGCCAATTGAAATGTAACACTACACGCAGCCCGGAGACGGCTGCAGACAAAAGGTTACAACGCTCTGTATCTGACTGCAGGCCGCACAATGAGACTCTGACACGCCTGTCACAACTACACACTGCACAGTCCTCATGGAAGCAGCTTCACCCTGATGCTAAAACCATTATGGAAACAAATGCATTGAAGAACCATTAGTGGCCTTCAGTACATGATGTCATAATAAAAAGATTTTATTAAAGAGTCCTGCATGGGAATCATTTTCAGAGAGCAATATTTCCTTATGGAAACCCATTTTCTCCAATGTGACAAAAAGAAAGTCTGTAAGTCATTATAATGAGAAACTTTCTCAAATAATTAATTAGCATCTCATAAAAATGACAATAATTAGTATCTTAGTCAATATTATGAGAAGTTTTCTGCTTATTATGAGATGCTTTGTCATATTCATGAGATACTTAGGAATTATTTTGAGGTTTCTCATTATTATGGGATACTATGTCATGTTATGAGGTACTAATTCATTATTTTGAGAACATTTCTCATTATTATGAGATGCTATGCTAGGAATGTTTGTTTTCACCTCACAGTGATATGCAGGTTATTTACGCCTTCTTATTTCTTACATTAACCACGCCCCCTTAATAACTCATCACCCATTTGTTGTCGACTCTTTTGTGAGGTAACATAGCACTCAGCAGAGATTTCCTATTTCCTCTGTGTCAGTTTTCCCAGCTCTTTTAACTTTGCCACGCCCCCTTTCATAACCTATTTGTTGTAGGTTCTTTTTTTCATCATTGATCACTTCACAGGAAAAAACGTCACTGCTTCAGCTTTCATTAGAGCCAGAGCATCAAAACAGTGCAAGAGCCTATTGAAATTAAAGGAAATATTATTTTTGTCGCAAATTAATTGGTTTTTGGAGCCTTTAACATACTCAAATAGTTGGCAAAATGGCTCGTCTACCAGTTAGCCTCTTGGCCAGGTTTCATGTAGAGAAACGAAATTTGGTTGGCAGATGTAGCTTATGGAGATGCACCAAAAACCTTCTAGGACCCATACTCTAATCCAAACAGGAAGTTGGCTATCTTGAATTGAATACTCTCTGAACTTACTTTCATGTTGATTGGTCTTGATTGGACGGTGCTATGGACATTTCCTGGAAACCAATTTTTATGGTTTTATTCGCTAAAACAGCACCAGTTTGAAACTATCAATGTGTTTATGTAAAGTCCTGATCAATCATTTTAATGACACTGATATCAGTGCAGTTTATGAGTCTCATCCTGTCATGTGACTGTGTTCTAGCTCGTGAGGCCTTCGTCACCCTTGCAACCACCGACTCATACTGCATGGGAGCGATAGTGGTGGCCAGAAGTTTACAGCGTCATGGAACAACTCGCAGCGTTGTCGTCATGGTCACACCAAACGTCTCAGATCAGTCCAGGTGTGTGATACATGTCCTCTCTCTAACATGTGTGGCACTGTTGCTGTTAGCCGCTCATTATTTCAACCTTTACATCCCACCAGGCTCGCCCTGAACGCCGTGTTTGACGAGGTCGTCACTGTGGACGTGATGGACAGTAACGACCGTCTCCACCTGTCCTTGCTGGGACGCCCTGAGCTCGGCATCACGTTTACCAAGATCCACTGCTGGACCCTGACCCAGTACAGCAAATGTGTCTTCCTGGATGCTGACACTCTGGTGAGACAACTGAATAAAGTAGTTCACTAATATCAACAACAAATCTGTCTCCCTGCTAATTATCCACCCTTTTTCTGAAGGCGGAAATAACACGGTTTTATTGCCAGCACTTCCATTTGATCGCTTCCCCAAAATAACAAGCTTTACAAGTTTATTCTAATAATAGTCATGTTTACATCAACACATCTGCATGAGAAAAGCCTGATGGAAACATAATAATTCGATAAAAGTTGTGCATAAAAGTTTTACGCTCGCTTGAGGTGGTTTTGGAAATTCCTAAAGTAGTTAATGCGCTAAACAGTAGATGGAAATGCTTTTATGAGTGATCAGTGGTTTTCTCTCTGCCGGAAAACCCAAAAGAAGCACCCCCTTCCTGACATGATATCATGACATGGTTGGTACCAATGGATCCTTCCAGTTTCATATGATATCAGTTACTTTCCAACAGCCTGCAAAAGCTTCTGAAAGCAAGCAAATAAATCTGATGTACAGTGGGTGGGACATCTGTCTTACTAGAAAGAGGCACCAGAAATATTAATGCAACTGACAACATTAGATAGTCTACATATACTCCACTTTTACATTTAATCTGTTTTATTGAGTTTGACACATTTCATATTGTAGCTTTGATCACCCAGTAAAGCCTAAAGACCATGTCTCAGCTAATGCATACACCACTCTGCAGCACATGAACAAGTTGGCTCACTATCCCTACTGTACAACCATATCTGTCACTATCGATCCGTCAACATACTGTGTCTGTTTCTGTTTGGGGTCATCCATTCATGTAGTGAACTGTTGGCCAACATGTTCCCATTGAAACATGTTGGAGTATGTTCTTTCTTCTGTTTGGTCAGCGTCAACATGTCCTCATGTTCGCAGTGTTTGAAGACCGAGCTCAGTACACACACATGAACATACGGAGTCAAGGTTAGAGCTGCACTGACGTATAGACACATGCACACACATGGAGTTTAGGCAGTTGGTCTT
The DNA here is from genome assembly GCA_903364295.1 of Serranus cabrilla. Taxonomy (NCBI): domain Eukaryota; kingdom Metazoa; phylum Chordata; class Actinopteri; order Perciformes; family Serranidae; genus Serranus; species Serranus cabrilla. The sequence goes on from CAFUXE010000744.1 coordinate 44,081, forward strand.
TCACAACTTAAAGTCACTACCAGTCTTAAATATGTATTTCATGATTAAAGTTTCACAAATAGGAGATCGTTCTAAGTGGAGTAATACTGTAACTTCTTGTTTGTTCCCTCTAAAATCTCTCCACCTACCCAAAAGTATGCACCATTGTCCCATTCCCTTGAATGCGATATGTCAACCGGATACATTAAACAGAGATATCAACAGACTGTTTAGAATTACAACAAAGATGGCAACACTCCAGCAAGACATTAGATAGAAGCTTCTAAACTGCTAGATAGTTAATTCAGAAAAAAATACAGCCATCATGCTTCAGCTAACTTATAGCATGTATATACCCTATCTAAGAGTATTCTTTAGTTTTTTTCTTGTGCAATGGACTGATTTGTACAGCCTGGTCTCATGAAATTACGTGAAATGACCATGGGATGGTCTGAACAAACTGCATACTTTCACCCAGCTGTTAACGCTACTCACATTGTTTACGCAACCTAAGTTGTTTACGTAACTTAAGTTGTTTACGTAACTTACTTGGCTTCACTTCCGGCATTTCCGTGGCTTCATTTCCGATATATTTATTTACTTTTATTCGTCTTCGGAAACTGCAGCCATTATTACAACCATGAACGGTACGTGTATTTATAGGGACGTGTGTGCTATTTTTAGATTGGAGGACTGATTCATGGACTTTACATTAGAAATGTTGTCATTTCACATCATTTTGTGAGATCGGGTTGGATTTGAACTTTGTGGTCAGAGGTAGAGGAAGTTCAAAAACTTTCTTAAAACCCTCATGACAACACCAAAGAAATGCCCAATTTAGCCCCTCGCCACTGTAGACTGATGGCTTCACCCCAGAAAAACTTTATTTTTCTCCATCCCTCCCCCTCCCGAGATCCTGCAGGAAAAAGATCACCTGACCAGTGTTACATTGAGCCAACAACTTGAAGCTCGGGTGACATGGATATAGTACACCAAAGTATTAAACCATGTCATTTATATTTAGAGTCTCCACCCACAGTTGTGTCCACTGTGTCAATGCCTTCAGCTGATCTACGGTACGTGTTCACAGCCACGGATCCTCTCACTCTGACCTGTTCCCTCTCAGGTTCTGTGTAACGTGGACGAGCTGTTCGAGAGGGACGAGCTGTCTGCAGCTCCTGACCCCGGCTGGCCCGACTGCTTCAACTCTGGCGTGTTTGTCTTCATACCGTCCCTCCAAACCCACGGCGACCTCCTGGATCACGCCCTGCAGCACGGCAGCTTTGATGGTAACACATGACTACATGTTTGGGTTTAGACTAGAAGTTACAGAGGAATTAGTTCATGAAAATGTGTTTATCTTCCATTATTGTCACCTTCAAAGTGACAGCGAGTCTATGAAAGCTCTGCTTTAAGGACACTAGACTTCACTAGTTTCTTACTGCACTACAGTGTATACCTAGAAATACATTTGCAGTAAAATACTGTATTCTTGTAAATTTACAACACAACATGTTCGCAGTTCTGTCAGTAAATTACTGAATATTTACAGTACACTGTAAAAATTTTGAGTGTAAATTTACAATAAATTCCTGTGAATAATGAAATTCTCAGTGTTGGAATCACATATTTTTTCTCCCAGATTGCATTGCAATATGCAGTATGACACTGTAACGTAATGATAGTCATGGTGTTCCACAAGGTTCTGTGCTTGGGCCACTTTAATTCACACTATGCATGCTTCCTTTAAGAAATATGATTTAAAAAATAATGGCATTGTCTTAAAGTTCTATAATCATATTTTGTATAATTGTAATATATAGTATGACAATGTATGACATCAATACAGTACAAAACTATTCAGATTTCAGTGTGTTTAAACAAGACTTTAAATATATAATATATTGTAATTGAAAATATATCTCTTATTCTCATGGACTCTGTTTCTGCGAGGAGGGGACCAGGGCCTGTTGAACTCGTTCTTCAGTAGCTGGCCGGTGGAGGACATCAGTAAACACCTGCCGTTTATCTACAACCTCAGTGCCAGCTCCGTCTACAGTTACCTGCCTGCTTTCCAACAGTGAGTGAGTCTGTGTGCCACTGTACACAGCGGAGGATAGATGTATTTAATCTCTTTACTCTGTGTGCATTAGCCATGAATAAAGGTCACCTTTTCTCAGTCAGTTCATTCAAATATTATTTTGACCTTTTACAGCTCTTTCTTTTTGTAGTTTGGCCAATCATTTCTGTAAAACCTTCAGTGTAAATTGACAGTAATTGACTGTTGAGGGAAAGATCATGGTTTGAACACTTAATTGAAGCCAAAATTTACATCATATTTTAGTATATTGGAATATAAAAACAGGGTTAAGGGTCTGATATCTTGAACCATGCTGGAGTTACAGTTACATTTTTGTTCCTGCAGGTTTGGCCACAACGCAAAGATCGTCCATTTCATAGGAGCATCGAAACCCTGGAACTCCAGCAGCCAGAGGGGGGGCAGCGGCTCACACATAGACCAGTTTGTGTCTCTGTGGTGGAAGGAATACCAGAGTGACACAAAACCATCGGAACCAGAGAAAACACAACAGGTACCAACACCTACATGGTCACAGATCGGCTGTTTTGGTCCAAATCAAACTAAACCAAATCCCACGTAAGGCAGCTATAGCTCTCCCTGTCTGTTGGTATGGGTTTACAGTTTACACACCAGCACCACCAGGTAGCCGGGGCTCTTTCTTGGGCTTCATCTTGGGGTCAAGTTACCACAGAAGTTTCCCTTCTCTCTCTTTAAGCCCATTCAGTCTCCATATTGAATGGCATTTAATTGTCACTGCCGTAATCACTCATTTTTATTTTCTTGTATTTGTTTTTTTACAAAAACTAGCAACTGGATTCTGTGACAGGCCCAGTCTGCAGTGTGTCTCCTGCGTCTGGTTCTCCAAACTCAGTTCGTGCAGACCATCATCTACCACAGGTAAGACATTGACTGTTGGGTAGGTGCCTCATACAACTTCGCTTCAAAAAATCCAAACTGTTCCTTTAAGATCTGCTCATTTTCCGCAAAGTAAACTAAAACTACAAAATCATTAATAGTGATAATTATTGTTGCTAATTGCTAATATCTGCCTTATGATCTGACATTGGAGCCTAATTACATAAATAAAAAGCCACAAAACACATTTTGACTCGAACGTCTCAGTCCCATAATGCCTCTGATTATAAATGCAGTGTTCAGCAGTGTCACTCAGTGTTGTGGTGCAGGAAATCAACCATGTGCCATGTTTGGATGAGTCTCTGCAGGTTTTCTCTCCAAACACTCGAGCAGAACATTTCACTGATGACTTCCCCCTCTTTAGTCGAAGGTTTGTTAATCAGTCACATAAGCTGCTGCAGAGTTTGGCTGGAACATAAACATGCAGACTGGCAGCCAAACGCGACACATGGCTGCCCGGCCCCACTATTGGTTCTCCTCCCAACACTCAACATCCTCCCTTGTTTTGCAGATCCAAGAACCAGAAGCCAAGATGCCATTTAGAGAAAACTTGGACAGTTCCAAGCCACCGCTCGCTCATTCCTCAGCTCCTTCTGAGAGGCCTCATTCACCGTCTGAACCACAGACAGTAAGCTCCAACACATGATCCATTGATTACGTCTCTTATTTATTGTCACTGTTGGATATTAGGCTGTTATGGCTGTGACATCTTATATTTCAAATCACAAGGGGTTGCTTGTCATGACAAATTCACAGAGAATTATCACCACCGTCAGCTCAGTGGAACCTCTTTTAGCTCATTGTTTTGATTTGTGGCCCCCACACACTTTAATATACTAGCAGCAGCTGTTTCAGTAAAATAGCTCTGATAAACCCACTGCACACTACCTGCACAGCACTAACCAGCTGGTGAACACAGAGGCACATTTAGCAGCTTAAGAGAGATTTTATTAGTTATTATGGATTTTCCCTCAGGGCTTGGTGGTGACCAAAACAGAGCTAAAAGAAGAGTGGACTTACATTTATCATGGGGACACAAACACCACTCCAAATGAAAGCTAATATACTGTGTGTGTGCTATTCATCACAGTCAGCACTAGATTAACACACTGACATGTTTTTATATATAGGCCTTTAAGTGATTGGGCACAGTAAATGAGGTGCACCGTGAGCTGCCCCTAAAGAAAAAGATCCTTAAAGCAACTCCACAGTTCATGTAAAGTCACATATTGAAGCAAAGTAAGTATTCATTAGAAATATTTGCTAATCAATCCATTAATGAGCTTAATGAATGACCTTATTAGCATAGTGCTTGTGTTTATAATATATCATGGTGATTATTATGGTGGGTTATTAGGCAGCTGAAGTGCCTCTTGTTAGTTCCAGTTAATTTATGAGTATTTCTGCTTGACTGCGTTTGACTCCGGCAGAAAAAAAGAACACAGGGACACAGAGCCTATTATCTGCCACAGGCCTCTGAGCTTCTCATTGCACTTCTGTCATTTGTTTAATTCATTTCAGCTTGATGCATTGTGCTTAAACAAGCTTGTAAGATTAGGCTGAACAGACACACGCCCTCCAGTATGACAACAGCCATGAACATACATCAACTGTGTTATCAAGCACTCTGCAGTGAGACTGAAGCAGAACCGACTTTCTTTTTCATTTTAAACTTTGTTGGTACTTTATTGTACAGCACATCTGAGTGATATGGTGTCTGTAGTGTCCCCACACAGAAAGCACACCACTGGAGGAAGAATCAGGGACACGTGAGACAACAGAGACTCAAGAAGCAGTTGTTGAAGAAAAGAAGTTGGAGGACAGTGCTTCTGCTTCAGAGACTGTACGTAAACTTTCTCACAAGTCTGGTCATATAGAAGAGGCAGTGGTTCCAATATACACTCCCTTTATTATATGACAAGATGTCCATTATTCCAATCATTCATAATTGATAATATTCTCCCAGATTTCATTGCAATATACAGTATAACACTGCATGGAAATGTTAGTCATGGTGTTCCACAGGGTTCTGTGCTTGGACCACTTTTATTCACACTATAAATGCTACCTTTAGGAAATATCTTTGGAAAAAGCGCTGTAATGACGTTTTTCTCTCCTAAATTGCATAACAATATACAGTATGACACTGTATAACATCAATACAGCAGAATACTGTTTAGATTTCACTTTAAATTTACATCTCAGGTTTACGGTGAAGTGCCACAGCATTAATAAAACATTAATTTATTTTAGAGTGGATCACTGTGGCTGTTGGAAACTCTGAACATGAATGAATAATGACAATCTACCAATTCTGTTTTTTAATGCTCAACTTTGCCTTCTGTTTGTGCATAAAGATAAAAGTTAAATTTCAGACGGATGCAGAAACAGAGGAAGAGCGTCGGGAGCATCGCAGACAGTGGGAGAACGGGCAGGCCGACTACATGGGCAGAGACGCCTTCAGTAACATTCAGAAGATGCTGGACCGCTTTCTGGATTAACTGATCACACACAGGAACACAGTTTAGTCTGAACCCGGTGCAAACAGCCAGATTTGTTTTACATACAGAAAATAATAAAGATTTTGTAACTTTACGGTTCCTGTGTTGGGACTTCTGACACCTCGTGGCCGTATCAAGAGTCTGGAGCTGAGTGATGTACAACGTTATGGGGACATTGACACTGAGCCGGGGACTGACACTAACCCATAGACTCAACCCATTCTCACCTGTTCTTCAAGCAAAAAAATATGATCATTAAACAGCTTTAACACTCATATTTGTGCAACTGTCAATAAATTTAATTATGAACTGAGTTACACGAGAGAAAAATTTTCAATTTAACCCGATTTGTCTTTCAAGTTTATATCAAAGAACTGTGCAAAGTGGATACAATCCCAATTCCAAAAAGGTTGGGACACTGTGTAAACAAATAAATCAGAATGTGAAAAAAAGTTCAATACAATTTCAGTTCAGTTCAGTTTTATCTATATAGCCCAGAATCACGAATCACAGTTTTGCCTCAAAAAGCTGTACAAACCAAACAAAATACGAAGCTTTTAACAGGGGAAAAAGAGAAGAAACGTTGGGCTGCTGTGACCACCAGGGTAATCACAACAACAAACTAGAGACATGGATTATTCAGAAGATGTATAGCTTTTCTAGGTATATTGACAATAAGAGGGTTTCTCAGCAGTTTCAAGAACAGAAGTGCTTGTCATTCAATCAAAGAAAATACAGAAATCTCCAAAATGTCTACAAAACGTTTTGAAATCAAGGTTTCAGAGCTATCAGATGGTGAACACCACTTCAATGTGGCATCTACTGTTGACCTATCTCCCCCTAAATGCACTGCCCACAACCCCCAATTCTTTATAAAGTGGGGCTGGTTGCTAAGGGGATAGAAAGTAACCAATATGTTCCACTTCTTACAGGCAAAAGTATTATTTTGTGTTTGTCCACTTAATTAATTCCAATTTATTGCGGGTGAAACTTCGATACTTATTTACTCAGATTTGCCTTTATTTGCACAGTAAGTAAGAAACTATGCATATAAACTCAGAATATTGTCCCTTTTTTGCCCTTATAATTAGTACATAGTACCTTATTTTGAATTATCAGGAGTATGGGATTAATAAAATAAAGCATTTAACAAATATCTGATTTGATTACATTACAAAAGTAAAATCATTATGTTCATTATTAAATATCAGCAGTTTGGAAATATATATTTGGTTTTGTCCTCATGCCATTTGAGTTCATATAAGCCCACACTAAACATCAGCACTAAGCTGTGGTTCAGCTGCCGTGAAGTCCTCCACTAGGGGGCACTGTGGCTCTTCTACCAGAGCTCTCTCTCCAGCATGGCAGCAAATGAGAGAAGCAGGAAGACAGATTAATAGATGTCTGACTGCAGTCAACACTATGCTGTGTGATCCTTATCCACTGGGCACATGGTGCATGTAATTTTCATAGGCATTCCTCTCATAATGCTGTGACACAGTGCAGGAAGATAGTGTGTTGAATACAAAGCACATGGCAGGAGGTGAGCTGGGGCCAGAGCCGTGCTGTCAGTGAAAAGGCCTGATGATGATTGCTTTGAAAGGCAACCTGGCACATCGCTGCTCCCAGATGAGTGGCTCCCGCTTGACTCGGATTCATCAAGATTAAAGTGCGAACAGCGATCTGGGATAAGTTGCTGGTTTCCCTTGACCGCCTCATTCATTAAGCTCTGAAAGGCAGAAGGAATCAAAGATCAGTCCCTGCAGACGCCTCTTGAAATAACGCTGTTTAAGACAGCTTCTAAACCTGCAGGTTCACAAACAACACCAGAAACTGCCAACACATTCTCACCCCAGATCGTTGGATACTGATGTTTTGTCACAGTCCTTGGCATGTGATACCAACACACCAAGCTGGGTAGAAAGAGGAGATGCTGTCATATCATTTGAGTACAACATGTGCAGTAAATCTGCTCTGCAGCTGCCGAAAGGCGCAATAATATCATGAAACACCTTGGTTCTTTCAGGCCGAGTGCACCCAAGGAGCACCTAAGCGGAAACCGTCTGCTGTAACCCTCCAACATCACAGCTCCAGTTAAGCTCTGCATGTGTTGTGTGCAAGCGAAACCATTACAGAACGTACATTCTGTCCAGTGGCCCGCAGGGGGCGACACCACCTGTTACAGAAAGAACTCAGCTTGTATGAAAGTCTAAATCGTCGAAAAATCGATTTATTACCTCAGTTAACATTCTCATAATGAGATTATGGTCTCAATCACTTGTTCCAAGTATTTAATACAAATAGCATGATGTACATACAGCAGGATCACTACCACGGTTTTCGTGTTTAAACTTTGACCCTTTCAAAGTGTGAGTTCACTTCATTAAAGTTTAGTTGAACAATTTGACCGCTTAAAAATCTGTTGTTCGGTGTTCGGTTGGGATAAAAGACACTGTGCACTGACCAGTCCTAGCTTTGCAGGGAATGACTTCTTTGGAACTGCAGTGGGGTCGATAACGCCCCAATGTAATGGCCCCCTTATTTATATTATATAATTTACACAAGGTTTATAATATAACGTGGATGGGTTCATATTACAATCAATGGAAAAGTCAATGGAAAGCCTGGTGCATGTCATACATAAGCTGATGGGATCCTACAGTATCACGCAGCAAGAGGCACGACACAACGTCAGCATCTCATGAGTCGGGAGAGAGATCGGCTGCAGCAGCTCGATCTTTATGTGGGGCTCCAATAATCTGCAGGTTTTAGTCTGAGTTGACTGTTGAGCTCTCCTCTAAGGTTCACTGTGTATAAATCTGTGAAATCTGCTCCTGTAATGATTAGCTGGCAGACTGCAGTCTAATCCTGCATTTGTGTTGTGTGTGATTTAGCATAAATATGACCTGTCAGCTGGGAGAAGTCATTTATGTCAGCCTCCTGGTGGTAATTACAAGTCAGGATTGACAAAGTGTATCAACACATGCAGCAAATGCTAATGTTGATTAAGAAACGTGGCAGTCCGAGATAATCAAGTTATATATAATCACAGTAATACTACTTAAAGCAGATAGGAATGTTAAGCAGAGTCTGCTGTAGTCCATTTATGGTTCACAAAATAAAACACTTCCTGTCCGATGTACAGGAATTCACTGTAAATTAATAAATTACCAAAATGTAATTTACTGACATAACTGTGAACAGCATCATGTTGTAAATTTACAGGAATACAGTACCATACTGCTATTTCTAGTTCACTGTATTTCTAAAATAAAGAAAATTATTATAATAAAAGTACGTTATAGGTAAGTTGTTGCCAGTTCATTACTGTAAATTTACACCCAAGTGTTGCATGATGGGAGAATTTGGATGTTGAAGAGAATATACATATATGCAATGTATTTATACAATACACACATTTTGATGCTAAGCTAATAGTTTCTTTTACCAATGGCTACTGATTTATATACAATATACAGCGCATATTTTTCTAGTAATATATTGTCTTATCTAAAATACAGTAACAAACTGTAATTACTATAAATCTACACTGAAAAGTTTTACAGTGTAGATGAAAAGTCAAAATCAAATACATCTTTTGATGAGTAAAAAATGACTGAATACTTTAATCATTTCTAGCAAAATCTCAACATCACCGCAACGAAAATGTGCTATTTGTTTCAATGCAACCTTCAGATACAAAACTGTCTGAGCCTGACTTACATAAGCAGCACTGACACCACACTGACCCCACAAAGAATTTCACCATACTGACCCAGTCTGTTTGTTTTGACAGTGTGGGACTGACACCCATATGTGCTTCCAAGAAATGCCACCTTTGAGGGGTACATGCACGCAAATCTCAAGGAGGATGAAATGAGACTCTTAACCTGGTCAAATAATCAGGAACTCTTAGCGATGTTTGGTCTAGATTAGTGAAGCACCTGGGTTCTATTCTCCGTCTCTCCCCCTTTGGCTTGTTTATCCGTTATTTTCAACAAAAGTGTTTTCCCCTCTTGCTCATCTTTTCGTGTGTTTAGATGAACAAATAGTCCTGATAATGTCCCCATCTGGAACTCCTCTCTAGCCTGATGAGCGCTCGAGCTCTGTGCTTGATGGAGTGCTTGTGATTCGGGGGTGATTGTGGTGTGTGTGAGGAAACAAAAGGAGAGTGTGTGTGTGTGTGTGTGCAGGTGTAGGCTCCACTTCCATGCCAGTCAGCCCCAGCTGTTATTTAGGACTGCCTTCACATACACAGTGTGGACGAGAAAGAAATGTGAGCTGTCAGAGAATCCTAAGCACCTCCATATGTTTTTGGGTTAACAGCTTTGAACCGCCTCCTCTGCTCATCATGTGTGGGAGCCGTCGCACGACTATTTTGATTCATGCTCAAAGCTGCTCGGCTAATTTGATCAGCGGTTCAACTGGCGGCTTCGGATCCTAATGAACCACAATTTTTTGCGATCAAGCTAATTGGGGATTTCGAGAGTAATGACAGTCAGCTGTGGGAGGATTCGGCATGTGCTCATTTCAAGGCTCCTGGTGGGGCAGAGCAGCTGGGTGGAGTCCGTCCTTCCAGTGGCTGGCTGCTGATTGAAACTGGGCCACAAACCAAACCAGTTTCCCACAATTAGACAAGTAAGCACTCTATTTAATGGACAGATGCATCTTGTGGAGCATTCAAGGTCAATTCATTACTTCATTTTTCAGAGAGCTCATAAAAGAGGATTTCACAGTTGGTGTTTCTGCTACCGGGGTCCAGAACTTGTAAATTACACACCAATTCTGTGAATCCTATCAAACCCAAGCAGAATGAATGAAACAACATTCAGTCGCCTGTTGGCCTACAGACATGTTCACATCTGCCTGGAGACTTAGACTCTAATTCCCAAAGTGGGAGATGATCCAAAGGTCCAAAGTTTACTGTGCAGCTGCTGGGACCTGAGAGTCTTTGAGAAAGTCTCTGTTGTATGTTTGAAACAATTTATCTCAACATTAATGCAACAAATGATGTGTGGTTGCAGCTCTAAGGATCTTATAAACAAGACAAAAACCAGAAAGCACTATTCAGAGATCACTGATATGGTCCCTTTACTATCCAAACAAAAGAGCTACAAATTATCCATCTGTAAAACTAGACTAAAACACCAGAACAACATAAAAACAAGGATTCATAATAGATGCACCCATCATAATCAAAGCTGTGGAACTGAAGGAATCCTTGGCCAACATTGCAAGTTAATGAAATCATTGAAGTTTAGCATTTTTGGGTTGGTACAAGTTGTTGAATACATTTGGTGCTCAATTTTGCCATTTTTCTTTGGTTGAAAATGGATAAAATTGTCTAAAATGCCACCAGAATATCTCATTAAGACATCAAGACCTTGAGGAGCACCAAAGATTAATCCATGCTGTGATTTGGTTTCAAAAACTTTTCATATTTTGGAGATTTCTGCAAGAAATTGGCTATCATTCTTTGTCATAAGTCCTCTGAATGCTCTAGGTCTCTAGTTTGTCCTTGTAAAGTTCTATTAAGCTGTGATCATCTTAGAGGTCACAGCAGGTCATTTTATACGGGGAGATCAAGTTTCAAGAAATGCTCTAACTGGAATGAAATGCTACTGTGGGGACCAACAGCATCACACATGAATGAAATTGGGCTCATTGAAATCCCAGGAGTTCCTCTGGGATCCTCCCACAGTCCACAGACATGCATGAGAGGTTAATTGGTGACCCAATAAAAGTTGACATGACATGGAACTTAATGGCTGTAAAGGGGAGCCTCGTGGGTTCATGAGAGCCATGTTGAGGTCAGTTTTTCACAAATTTTGAAGCATGTTACGACCCCCACCAAAAGGCTCCCAATAAAGGGCAGGTAACATAATTGCCACAAAGTCAGGTGCAGTCAGAAACAATGATTTATTAACAAAATGTTCAAACAACCCAAAAACAGAACTACTGAGAAACAAAAGGTCTGGTGGGCTGGACAAAATTAACAAAGAAAGGGGAACTTTTGGATCAACCCTCAATGGGCCGCCGGATCCAAAAGAGCCCCTTCTACCACTGAACCAGAACTACAACAAGAAATAGAAATAAACACCGAAAACTGAGCCACCAGTCCCACCAGAAAACAAAGGAAACACCAAACCAAACAAAAGGCCTGAGCAGCAGCTACAGGCCGCTCTGCTCCTGCTGCTGGAGAGAGGGAAGTGGTCACCGCCCCCTTTTCTAACCTTCCCTCAATCAGCCTCACTGCCTGCACCTGAGGACAAACAGGGATCCAATGAGTGACAGACTCATGAGCAAAGGGAAAGCGGGGAGGGCACGTAACAGAGCATAACTTACATCTCTTACCGTCAAGATATCATGACTTGATTGGCACCAATGGATTCCTTAGATCTTTGTAGTTTCATATGATACCAGTATATCCAATATATGCGTTAACATTGCGTGCACAAAGTTTTTGTATAATGTAGTGTGTAGTGTACTACTTGTGTGAAGGACATTACTTTACATTTTTGAGAGAAACAAGTTTGTTTGCCTCACAAACATATTAAAAGAGTATGCCCAAAACACTGAAAAGTTTTACAGTGTACTGTTAATATTCAGTAATTTATTGACTAAAACTATGAACAGTATTGTGTTGTAAATTTACAAGAATACAGTAATATACTGCAAATGTATTTCTGGTAATATTCTGTATTTCAACAGTAAGTTGGTTAGAAATATAGTATTTTGCATGTGAAGCTGCTGCCAGTTAATTTACAGTAAATTTACACTTAAAAGTTTTACAGTGTACTACTAATGCAAACTAAAAACACTTCCTGCTGCTGGTACTTCACTTTAAAAGCATCTAACCGGTGAAACACGGGGTGGAGTTTATTGTGGAGCTAATGACTGCAGTCATTAATCAGAAATAGTAATTTTTAAGTTTCCTTACTTAGATCAGGATAAATCTGATTAAAAAACGTGCAGAATTAGTTTTCGCTACTCAATGCTAGAGAGAAGTTGATACTGAAAAGGTGCAGAGGTTTGATACCCAGACCTACTAACACTAAAGAGACAGCACTGTGTTTGTTGAAGACACTTGTCATGTGATTGGTAGACTGAACTCTCAGGCAGAGCCGACCACAAAATACCACCAAGGCCACAAAATTCTGTGTCACCTCTTTCCAATTTAGCAACTTATTTACTGAGACTGGTGATCATATGATTTACTATGAACACAAGCATTCATGAAGACAGCTCAGCACTGGTGTCATAAACAAGCTGTATATCACACATGCACACTTACAGTTAGCTGAAAGTGCCTGATGAAAATGTTGTCAACATCACAGCAGCCACGGAGGAAGAAAGGTGTTAGCTGCTTTCATTAGCGAGGAGTCTATGCGGCGGCATGCAACGAAAAAAGAGGCCAATGCCTTCTGACGGAGCTGCGCTTTCAACTTCTCTTCAAATTCAGTGCCTTGATGTTCAGATGTATTGATGGTGTTGCTGTAGGACACAAATTCCCCACAACCAGAGCTCCCTCGTACTGTCTTTGATTTGTCAGTCAGCTACAGCACCATGTGACTCTCATGTCTTTTATAAACTAAAAACCTGAGCATGGACAATGAAAATGGACAATTGTGCCTCTCAATATGTGACTACAGTACTTTTAAGTTTAGCAAGCTGTTCGTTTTTATCCAGCTCGATTGATAGATATAATTGGGTGTTGTCAACATAACGATGAAAGTTAATCAAATGTTTTCTACTAATATTTCCTAAAGGAAGCATGTATAGTAGGAATATAATTGGTCCAAGCACAGAACCTTGTGGAACACCATGACTAACATTCACATACAGTGTCATATTGTATAATGCAATGTAATCTAGGAGGAAAAATATGTGATTGCAGCACTTTAAGAGAATGCCATTATTTGCAGGAATTTACTGTAAATTTACACTGAAAAGTTTGACAGTGTTCTGTAAAAAAAATACAGTACTTTGTAGGCGAAGCTGTTACCAGTTAACTACTTTAAATTTACACTGAAACGTTTTACAGTGTGGTTGCATCAGAGCAGAAGGTATGCCCTGATTAGCACTAATTCCTTGAGTAGTGACTTTGTTTTCCATTTTCTAAGATGTCAACTTCCTCAATTGACCGGATAGATCGGAGCAGATAAGAACAGGAGAGTAACTGCGCATATGAAGAGCGTAAACATCCGACAGCGTGGCTTTACTTAATGACAGCTAACTACAGCCACATGTGAAGGAACAGGTGGGCACAAGATGCTAGCTTTTCCAAACTGCATTCAGCAGGGTCTGGTACCTATAGAGACAGATTCATAACAAAAAGACAAGATAGGCCTACTATAACCAGTCCACTCAGTCTCTGTCTCACTATAACCAGTCCACTCAGTCTCAGTTTCCTTCCCGGGAAATGTGTCAGAGTGTGACTCTTTCAGGCTGAATCTGCTGAACTAATGGGGGATTTCCTCATGGCTCCAGAGGTTTCTTCTTTCTGGAAGCTGAGGCTGCGGCTGTATTCCCAAAGCGATGACTGCAACTTTCTACTCTTTGAGAATAATGGTGACCTACTTCCTTCATCCAAAATGATGTATTTTCTCTGATTTTTATTGGCGTGCTGCTTTCTAAGGCCAGCTGAGCAAAACATTGAACTTTAGAATAAATTCATTATGAAAAGACATATAATCACAAATGCCTGTAGGTTTCCTGAAGCCTCAGTATCAAATGCTCCTATTTCATTATTCTCAGTGATGCATGTCATTTAAAGTACAGTGAAAAACCGGCTTGAGTCATCATTTTTTCCAATATTTTACTTTCCCTGCCTCAGCAATAAAACAAGTTTTTGTTTTTGACTCCGAGCTTAGAAACAGGTGGAAATGTTTTATTGAAATATGGGAAAATTGCTATGCATCACAGTCCGTCAGAGACAGATAATTTACAAATGAGGACATAGAACAGCATCAGCATTTTTCAGAAGCAGAAATAAGATGGTGCACACTGCTGAGATCAGTTATTGAAATATGTGCAGTTATGGAAACACGCAGAATCTATTTAGGATGGACATTATTGAAAGACACTGGATGCCAAATAATGTCTCAGATTTGGAATAAAAAAATATCAAATGCCTTAAAAAAAAATTATACGTACAGTATCTTCAATCAATTCTGATTAATTAAGTTAAACAATATTTCCAAGTTAGAAAATAAGAAGTAATGGATTTCTTTACAGCTTGACATAATGTGTCATTGTCCAAAGCAACTGTATGTCATCAAAGCAACAGCTACATAGTCTCTGCTGATCAAGACAGGATCAGCCAAATGGTCAAAAAAGTGCACTCTGTTGCTTTGCCATGTGACAAGTAAATTTTGCACGTTGGTCAAATGAATTCACAAGATGATGACATTGAAGAGCAGTAGTCTTTTCCTGATTGGCTGGTACTAATTTTCCTAGTATGGTAGGAATATAGAGACTTGTGTGCTCCATCTCCCTGAGTGATATGAAATATACAGAATCTTAGAGATCTGTTCATATAAGTTGTATTTTGATTAAATTTGGCTTTAATATGGTGTTTGGTCTATGTATAGCCAATCAGGTAACTACAATTTTTCGTAAGTGCCATTACCTTAGATAGAATGGAGGGTCAAAATGAGTAAACACAACATGGTAATATGTGGTGTACAATCGTTTGCCTCTATACCTCACACTCTTAAAGCACCACTGCAGGTTTCAATTAACTCAATATTTCATCATTGTGACAGCAGTTTTTACAACATCTTGATAATTAAAAACATTAGCTGCTTTTAACTAGGCAGTTGCTTGGGCATACAGTATGGCAATAGACTATTATGAACAGTGAAATTCTTCAGAACACGTTGAGCATTGTAGCTTTAGAGTCTATGCCAATGGCATTCTTGGCCGTGCATCGATAGACACCAGCGTCTCTTTGTGTCGGGTTTTGGATGATGAGGGAACCTTTTGGATGAAGGTACTTATTTCCAAAGAGGCGTGGCTGTGCGCTAACAGCTAAGCGGGTTTTATCAGGTGTTTCCCATGCCACTTCCACTTTTGGGATCCCAGTTGCTACGCAGTTCAACTGAACAGCAACTCCGCGTTTAGCGTAAGTCACAGAGGGAGGGCCGTTGGTAATTCGAGGGGGGTATGCGACCACAATTACTGATACAGGAAGCTGAGAGCTGCCATACTCGTTTGCAGCTCGGCAAACATAGGAACCCCGATCATAAACGGAAACTTGTTGGATGGCAAGTGTCCCATTAGGCAGTATAGCGTATCGTCCAGCTCTCTGTGGCCTGTTGAGGACAACCCCACTGGGTAGTGTCCATGTTAGTCTGAGTGGTTCACCACTAGTTAGACAATGAAGCAAAAGTCTTTCCCCATTTGTGACACTGACAGGAGAGTTGTATCTGTTGATGACCTCTGGTTTTCTCCCCGGGGACAATGTGACTGTACGCTCCACATGCCCTAGAGAGCTACGCCCCAGACAGCGGTACATACCAGCTTCAGCAACAGAGGGGTTGCTGATGATTAAAGAGCCATCGGACTGGTGATAAAACTTAGAGAACCGAGCACCGCTATGCAAAGGCGTGCCATTGGGTAAGATCCAAGTGACGTGAGATAGCGCCAAACCCTCAAAGGAGCAATTCAAAGCCATGGCATTCCCCACAGTCAGCGACAGGCTATCTGTTTTGGGACCTTTAATTTGTGGCCTCTCGACAATGTCCTTTACATCCAAGCTGACCACCAGCCTGACCTCCCCTCCTTCATTACGAGCAATACAAGACAGCTGCCCAGAGTCCGTCCTTTTGGCTGACCGGATTTCCAAAGTACCATTCTGGTGAACGGTCATTCTGTTGCTGTAGTACGGTGCAGGAAGGATCACATTTCCTGGAAGAACCCACATGACGCGAGGGGTGGGGGTTCCTTTTGCTACACAGTCCACCAGCTTCTGCTGATCCTTGACTGCGGTCACCTTGATGGAGTTGGCGGTTCCTCTTAAGCCGTTAATCACTGGAGATGTCACCAGGACCTCCAGCTTTACGACTTTATGGTCTTGTCCTGCATTGTTCCTGATCAAGCAGGTGTAGTTGCCTCCATCAAAACGCTGGACCTTTTGAACCACCAATGTCCCGTCATCCAGGACCTGGTATTTGTCTAAAGCAGGGGAGATCACCCTATTTGTGGGGGATATCCATGTGATGACTGGCATCGGTTCCCCTTTGGCGTGACATCTGAGTGTAACTGTCTCACCATAAAAAACCCTGACGGTCTTTGTGTCTTTATCCTGGATTTTTGGCGGAGAAGCTGCAGCCTTGACCTTGACTCTAACCTTCATCTCATCTTTGCCAAGTTGGTTCTCAGCGTAGCAGGTGTAATCCCCTTCCTCCGGCATGCCGACATGGTTAAAGTACAGCGTACCATTGTCAAACACCACATACCTACAAAGAGTTCAGAGGAAAAGTCAGGAGGCAGATACTGATTGATACACTTTGATGACTGTAGCCAGGAAAGAGTTATATGCATTAATGAACATTTTAATGAACATTAATGATTGCATGCATTTATGTGGTTGGTAGCTCTTCTTTGCTGAAGAAATACTCACTACAAATAATAATGAAAAATGCTTCTTTTCTATGTTTTTTCAAGAACTGTATAATAATATGTGCTATCTATCTTCAAAACTTTTGTGTGGCAGATGACAACAAAGGTTCTGGTTTTTAATGCTCTGTGAGCCTTTTTTCTGTGTTCAGTCTGCTATTATGTGTCAGGAAGAAATACGTTTGGTTGCCCAACTTTAATAGACTGACAAGTAGTATTTACAGTGTGTTCCATGTGTCAAGGCAGGAAACAATAAATACAGTTGAAATACAAAGCAGATTTTGTTTTGAAGCAGCAGATGCCAAAATTGGTTCTTGAAGTAATTTCTGTGGAGGTATGAAGGGTCATCAATCTTAAATGGTGAACTGCCTCTATAGCACCGCCAGGGACTAGTTTTCAATGAGTTATATGGACATATGGACTCTTCCAATTCTTCTCCACATGTCATTCATTGTAGGTGCATTGTTAAAAAAGACAAACTACCAAAGCTAAAGATTTGAGTCTTTCAGGAACACCACTGGCTAGTGATGAGTCAGTATTTCCATGTTTACATTCTGTATATTTTTGTCATCTTTATAGTCTATACTGTAATTTTATAATGTTGTTTATTCTGTACACACAGGTTCTACTGCATGTCTGTCTGTCCTGGGAGGCTGGTCTGTCCTCTGTTTCTCTTCCTGAAGTTTCTTCCATTTTTTCCACATCAAAGGGTATTACTTTTCTTTACAAATGATAAATCGACTTTTTGTGATATTGGGCTGCATAAATATAAACTGGTTTGATTTGAAAGATATACTTTAAGAGAGCAATTCAGCACATTTTAAAGGAAGAATGGCTCATACCTTCGACTGCGCCCCCCACTGACGGTATTTCTCTGTTTGACAGGGTTGACCATGGTGCCATCTGGAAGTGCCCAGCTGATCTCGGGATTGGGGAGACCAGAAGCCACGCAGTCCACCTTCAGGTCTCCACCATACACCACCTCCTGACTGGATCTCTGCTGCTTCTGCTCGATCTTGGCCGGCCTGGTGAGCACGTTGGCCCGCAGCAGAACGTAGTCATCGCCCATCTTGTTACGTGCCACACACAGGTAGTCACCACTGTCCTTGTCGGTCACAGAATGAACGGTTATAGTGCCATTGGGGAACACCCTGATCCTGGGGTCATAACTGCAAAGATAACAGAAATAATAGCATGAACTTCAACATCAACTTATGTAATTTACATGGCTTACGGTTTGTGAAATACATTTCTTTACATAACTTACGTTGTTTACGTAACTTACATATCTTATGTAATTTCCAGTATATTTATATACTTTAATTGTCAGAAACCGCATCCTTTTTTAAAACCGCAAACCCTATATATGTACATGTAATGATGTGTGCTATTTTTAGAACACTCCACTGATTCACGTGTTTTCCACACATTAAGTGCCATAAGCATATAATTCGGTGTGAAAATAACCTGGTAACCTGATGGTATTTATAGAAAAATGATTATATAGCTTCTACATTTTTACCTGTACTGAGCATCCACCAGCTTCTTAGTGGGTGTCCTCCAGATGATCCGGGGTTCTGGTGCTCCGGTTGCCACACAGTTGAGCAGCAGCTTCCCCCCATAGATCACATCTGTTCTCTGGGGGGACGACAAGGTGATGCTGGCCTTGGCAGACGACAGATTCCTCCTTATGGTCAAGATTACTGTTCTCCTGCTGGACGCCACCGCGTTACTGGCTGAGCACTCGTATCTCCCAGCATTTCCCTGTCCCACTCCCCGTATGTACAGGGTCCCATTGGGGAAGACGAAGAGGTTACGTCCGGTAACAAACTGGGACGCAATTAGCTGTATGCCATCAGGGGTGACCCAGCGGATGACAGGCTGAGGGGAACCTGCAGCAGTGCAGTGGATGTAAGCGGTGCTGCCCTCTGGGAGGGTGGTGTTCTCATGTTGTATCTGATGAATCACAGGTGGCAACACTGAGACGTAAAGGCGGACTGAGACTGTGTCGGTTCCAGCTACGCTGCTGCCAACACACTTATAAATCCCTCTGTCTGTGTAAGTGGCCTGGCTGATCCGGAGAGTTCCGTTAGTGAAGACGGCCACACGCTGCTGGGGGCCAACACCAGGTGGGTCAGCCACGTGGACAAGGTTCGGGAGCACCCAGGTGACTCGAGGCGTAGGGTGCCCCTCGACAGTACACTCCAGATCCACTTTGTCACCTAGGTGCACAGTGATGTCTCTGTGCCGAGGCTGGAGGACCCTCGGGTGCCGAGACACAACCACAAGGTTCATCACCATCTTGTCTGTGCCGTACTGATTCTGGACTGTGCAAAGGTACTGGCCCCCGTCCATGGGCTGCGTGTTCCTGATGATTAATGTGCCATTCAGATGGGCCTCAAACCTCTGAACCCTGGTGTTCTGAGCAATACTCGCCCCTGCATTAAAAAAAGAAGAAAAAGAAAGAGACAGATTTGATGTATGACTTGCTTTCTCACACACAGTATAACATTATCGGTGAACAATTAGTAAACGTGGGAACGACAATCAACAATGTACTGTATGTTAAATGGGTGTAGTGTTTGCAGAGTGCAAAAAACTATTTTAAGAAATGTGTACCATGTTCAAGGGGAATATTTCATTTTGAATGGCAGTAAGGATTATTACCATAGACCTTAAATGTGAATAATGGCCCAAACATTTATTATAAAACAACAGTTCAGTGACATATATCTACGTCAACCATTCTGTTGTTTTTTGCTATTTTACATATGTAAAAACAGGGGACTCAATTGGTTAAAAAACAACATGATTTACTTGACCAATCAGACTCAACTGTGTACATTTTTAGCCAGGGACAACCCTAATGTTTGTATTCTTTACTGTTATGATCTCTGAATCTAAAGTTTAAGCTGTCACTCTATACATAAACGTATTTGTATAAAATGTCCTTCCAGCTTATTCCAGTGAGAATTTGTTGTGGTTTTGAAAGCAGCTGAACTATACTTGTACTATAAAGAGGTGTTTGCACTTTAAGAGAAAGACATTATTTACAGGAATCTACTGTAATTCACACTGAAAAGTGTACTGTGAATATTTTGTAAATTACTGACAAAACTGTGAACACTATTGTGTTCTAAATCTACAAGAAAACAGTATTAAACTGCAAATGTATTTCTAGTAATACACTGTAAGTGTTCATTGTGAACCTTGAATAAAAAAGATGATCTGGGCTCCTACATACTGTGTGATTATTTCCATTTCCCAGAGTTTTGGTAAAGAAGGAAGTGGCAAGGCTGACTTAATGTATATAACATATGAGTTGTTATGAGATCATACATACCACTGGCGACTTTAGTCCACGACAGGAAGGGCATTGGCTCGCCCTCAGCCTCACAGGGAAGCTGAGCATCTGTTTCAGCTTCCACCCTGAAAGTCTGGAAATTGTTCTTAGTTATCCTTGGCTTCCCTCTTGGAACAGATCCTTGTGCAGGTAGCTGGTGCTGAATTCTTGTAACAAGTCCCTCTCTGAATGGATCAGTCTGGATTGCAGCAGTTGTTGGGACAGGGGTGGAAGCCTGCCTGCTGGTCACATTAACAGCTGGAGGAGTTGGAATTGTACTCATAAATAGATCCAGTTTGAGGTCAGTTGACTGGGTTGCAGGATGGAAGTTGGGTGTTCTCCCAGGCTCTAATGTGATGATGGGTTGAATTGGTTGGTGTTGACTGTCCGGAATGCTATTGATCCTTGGGGCGTCCCGAGTGGTGGCGCTTAATGAAGGGGCCTCTGTGGTTTTGGGTAGTGTGACTTGGGGCTCCACGCTAGATGGGATCCCAGCATCAGGTGTTAAAGAAGTAGAAGAAGAAGGTGTTGTTGTGACGATACCTGTACCAGGAGCATCGCCATTATTTCCTATGTCATCAGCGTCTTTAATATACTGATCTTCCTCTGACGTGCTGCTTGTGGTTTTATTTTCACTAGAATCATGAAAGGAACTTTCAGGTACTGTAGGTGTCTTTGTGGTAACATGGTCTGTGTCTAAATCACCCTCAAAAAGCGTGCTCGGTGTCGTAATTAGGCCACTTGGAGTGAATCTGGAGGTTGTCTTGATTTCATGCTCTATCAAGGAAACATCTGGGGCAAAAGTGGATGGCAGTGGTGAAAAATGCATGTCTGTCTCTTTCAAAAGCATCTTTTCACTCTCTTGTTCTGACTGATTTTGCCCGACATCTGTTTGCACTTGCGTTACAGCGTGAAAGCCCCCAGAAGAATTATCAGAGTGTGGCATAGGTCCAAGGTCTCCCGTAATGCTTGGCCTTTGCGTCTCCTCTGAGGGTTTAACAGGTGGAAAAGGGCTGTTCGTAAACCTCTGCAGAGTGATTGATGTGAGCATATCCAAGCGCTCTGGAGGAGACACACTCTCTGAGATTCTCAAGGCTGTTTGAGAACTTGTCTTTCCGTGACCCACTCCTGGAGAGCTTGTTGGAAACGATGGTGACGCTGATGTGCTTTTGAATAGCGGTTTGGCCCAGGGTAGATGGCTGTCGTTTGTTTCGGAGGGAGAAGCTGGTTGTGGAGAGAGGTTGGTGGCTGCCTCATTGTCATGCCCTGAGACCGTGCTGTGTTCGTGACTCAGTCTGCCTGATGACGCCGCTTGGCTGCTGCTGAATGGAACAGCGGTATTGAAATTGGCCGTTGTAACTTCTAATGGTTCTATATTTAGCTGTGTGGACGCAGTGGTCTTGACTGTTGCTAGGGGAGCATTTGCAGGTGTGGTTGCAATAAACGGAGTGGGTTTATTCAGCTTTTGTTTCCTTCTGTTTGGCCTTCTCCGACGGCCCCCATTCTTTCTCCGGGAGTTAGGTTGTCTGGGTTGTTCTTCAGACCCCCTCCTTCTGGGTGAAAGTGTAGTTGTTGGGGACACTGTTGTGAGCATCGCTTGGGATTTCAAATCATCATGCCTTGTATCCTTTGGCTGAGTATGCCACTGTGATGTTGTTGCAGTCGCACTGAGATATTTTCCATTTTCCTCTTGGCTTGATTCATTTGGGTCGACTGAAGGGATAATTTGACTTCCCCTTGAAAAGAGTTCTCTGTCATTATTAGAGCTGGCCACATCATCCAGCCCATCCATATTCTCCCTCCCCTCCGCTGGCTTGGACCCGTCAGCTGTTTTGACTCCGTCAACATCTGTATTTGTGCTATGGTTCTCTGGGAGAGAGAATGTACTGCTGCTGCTTGCACTGTTTGTGTTAGTCTGCCAGAGAGTGACAGTGTGTAGGGGAACAGATGTGGTCTGTGGGAGGAAAAATACACTGTTTGAAGTTGTGTGTACATCCAAGTTTGTATCTTGTACATTGTATGTAGTGTGTGTTGTGTCTGCTCTAACATGTTCGCTCTGCGTGTGTTGACTGTGTGATGTCACATCCTGGGTTTTATGTGTGTTGTAGCTATTAGATGTCACATGTGAGCTTTGGCCTTGTGTATTATGTTTATTCGTTTCCATTTGTGTATACTGTGTTGGAGTGTGTGGTGTTGTAATGTAATTCTGTTCTTCCTTTCCCCGCAAGCCATCCGATGATCCCTCAATAGTATCTTGCGACTGTGTTGTCTGCTCCATCCTCTCAGTTGTGTGTTGAACGGGGATCGGTGTCGTGGTATTCTGAGCTTTTCGATCCCTAATCTTAGCCAAAATATCAGCCCATTTCTCAGGGTCTATTTTTGTCTTTGACACATTAATCTTCCTCCTGTTCTCAACTATATTCTTCCTGTCTTCAACTTGTGATCCTGTTGGCTTTCGAAGCACTGGCGGTCTCCGCCACATACTCCTCGATGGATGGACGCCCCTCCTTCCAGGAGCCACACCTCCAGGGATTCTCCTTCTCAAAGGATCCAAGCGGCCGGTTGGAGCCGCCACCGGAGTAACCTCAACGTCCCCTGAAGCCTCCTCTGTGTCGTCTGTGGGTACTTTAATCTGAGTGTTGAACCCTGATGCTGACTGAGGCCTTGCAGGAAACTTTCTCAGAGGTCTTATCAACCCTTTGCGCCGGGCAAGAGTGATTTTTGTGGTCAGTGTATCCACACCATGTTGATTAATGGCGATGCATTTATAATAGCCGCTGTCCAATAACTGAGTCTGTGAGATATGTAGAGTTCCATTGGAGAAGACCAAAGCTCGGGAGGAGTTGGCTTGAAAACTAACAATGTTGCTGTTTGGTAGAATCCAGTGAATGTCAGCATCAGGAGAACCAGAAGCGGTGCAAGGAAGAGAAATGGGGTTTCCTGCAAATCCCTCGATAGCTGTAATTGAGACGTCCTCCCCTGGGGGAGGGCTAGAGGATTCCTGCACTGTTAGATGAAATGGCATGACAGCAAGGTCTCCATTGACCTTGGCAATGCAGTAGTACATTCCAGTGTCTTTGTGGCTGACAGCTTTAATGAGCAGACGTCCATCACTGGACACAGACACTCTGTTGTCTGGGCTGCCGTATGGTGCCTCCAACTTAGAGCCGTCTGGAAGCATCCAGTGGACGACTGGTTGCCCAGAACTCTGCACGTTACAGTACATTTGACTCGGACTTCCCAGAATGGCGCTCAAAACTTTACGAGTCATGTTTGTTGACTCAATCATGACCCATGTCCTCCTCTGTCTCCGTGCCAGCTCCACCTCAACTGTCTCTGAGAAGTCTGTGTTCATGATCAACTTTACCACCTTGGCTGATGACTGAAGTCTGTTCAGCTGAAGCTCTGCAGATGGTTGCATCAGCCATGCTGGTTGGGCCATGACATTAACTTTAACACCTGTGAAGTACTGGGCATCCTTCTCAGAGTCTTGTCTGTACACGTAGGTTGGGTGAGGGTCTTTGCTGAGCATAGCCCCCCTTTGTAAGTGGGCTGGCACACTGCTGTAATATGCAACTAGCCTCCACAGTTGTTCATACTTTTCTCTATCAACAGGGCATTCGAGATCCACTGACAAGGTGATATTGGCGGCCATCTGTAGCTGGTCAACCTGCTCCCAGTTGACCTTGGTAAGCTTTCTTGGCTCACCAATGCCGCAATCCAGATCCACCTCATTCCCATGTTCATCTGACAGGCCCAGGGAGATGTTTCCAAAAGGCGCCCTGAAGTCGTCTGTGGTCATGACCTCACTCTCAGCGTCATCAGATGGGGAAGTTCTTTGAGGAGAGATGATAGTGGGGCTACTGCAGACCAGGTTTTCCAAAGCTTGGAGCTCTTTCTTCTGGAGATGCCACGGAGAGGAGCACATGGGACACAGCTGGCCTCCAGGGAGGGCCCGGTCCTTTTTACATTTTAAGACACCTGATGACAAAAACAACAAAGGTGTAACCTTTAAACATTTCAATATATAAAATACTGGAGTCAGTATCAGTTCACTAGAAATGTCTAAATCAAAGATATTTAAAGTCTAACCTGGGGAGGACTTATCCCAGTCATAGAGCCACCTCATGTTGCAGTCACATGCCCACGGGTTCCCATGGAGGTACAGGTTCTCCAGCTGAGGCATAGTTTCCACCAGACTGGAGGGCATCGACGTCAGCCCGTTGTCTGATAGATAGAGGTGTTTCAGAGTGGAGATGTGGAAGTGTCCCATCACAGTGAAGGTGGAGAAGGTGGCCGGATGCAGCTGCTGAAGCCGGTTGCCTTCCAGCTGCAGCAGCCGCAGGGAGGTGAGGCCCTGGAAGGCGTCTGGGTGGATGAACTCCAGTCGGTTGTGGTCCAGGTGTAACCGGGCCAAGGCCCACAGACCCTGAAGGGTGTGTCGGCTGATCTCTGTCAGCTTGTTGTAGCTCATCTTTAGCATCTAAACCGACGAGCAACAAGATGGAAAGTAATCATTAGTCATTATGACATCATAAACCTTTCAAACCTGCCATAACAGCAACATAAGAAATTCTATACTGAACAGGTGAGAGATCTTAAACAACACAGAGTGTCATACTGTATATTGCAATGTAATCTGGGATAAAAA
>CAFUXE010000744.1:69196-111740 GCA_903364295.1 Serranus cabrilla
AAAAGGAATTACAGCACTTGCCAATATTCTAAGTCATATTTCATGTATAGCATGTATGAATATAATTGGTCCAAGCACAGAACCTTGTGGAACACCATGACAAACATTATCCTACAGTTTCATGCTATATTTTGCAATGCAATCTGGGAGAAAAAATAACTGATTACAGCACTTTAAGAGAAGCCATTGTTACAGGAATCTACTGTTAATTGACACTGAAATGTTTTACAGTGTACTGTAAATATCCAGTCATGTATTGACAAAACTGTGAACAGTATTGTGTTGTAAATTATAGAAATAGAGGAACATATACTGCAAATGTATTTCTAGTAATAAACTGTATTTTCTTATTACTTTTACACTGAAAAGTTTTACAGTGCACAGCTGGCATGCATTAATTCCCAGGTACCATTTAAATGGTGTGTACCTGAAGTGAAGAAAGGTCCCTGAACACACCATCAGGTAGATTGTGGATATCGTTCCCATGGACCATCAGAAGCTCGAGCTTCCTCAGGCCAGCCAGCGATTTGTCTGTAATCTTATTAATGCTGTTGAACCTGAAACAACAAAAGCACGGTGGGCGGTATAATAAACATCACAGCCCATTCAGGAGAAACAATACATGAGCCTGGTTATTGACATGGCATAAAATTAAATCCGTTTCTCACACTGCATTAACGGTGTAATCCCATCACTGACACAGGCAGTAAATGCTGAGGATGCAAAAAAGGACTGACCCCAGATTCATGCGCTCCGCGTGTTTGGACACAGCAGATGGGAAGGTCATGAGGGAGCGGAAGGTGCAGTGGAGCTCTGTGGGCTGGGGGCAGGAGCAGGGCCGGGGGCAGGGGACGGAGGCCACAGGGGACAACATCATCAGGACCAGCAGAGTCTGGAGGACGCAGTCCATCTTTATTCAGAGGAGGAACAGCAGCTGCCTGTGTAATAACTACAAAAACAACAACAGTGTGACCATTGTTGAGTTTATTTTAAACAGCTGAACACATGCTCATAGTATCACTATACAAAACATCCGTGTTGCAACATAAAAAACAATAGTTCCTATCAAAAAATAGTTCCTACAGTTACATTAATTCACAGATGCTTTTGGTGTTATTATCAGCATTGGTCGCAGTAAAAAAGTTTTCAAGAAAAAAAAAGGTGATAGAGTACGTAAAAAAGTACAACTGAGTTCAAACTTCACTTAATCTGAGTTTGGTTTATTTTAAATGAGTGACTCTCTGCCTCCATCACCGCATGAATGGATGAACTGCGGTAAACTTTACGCACGCTGCGCCGCAGCCAAAGTGCTATCTAAATGTTTCAACTTTAATCACATTATAGGACTTTAAATTCTCTCACCTCAAAATCGTGATTGCTTCTCTTTGGGGGACTCCTCATAGTCCATGTCAACGTGAATAAAGTCCAGAAACCGCACAGCTGAATGAAAACCAAAACTTCTCAGAGGCAGTAAACAAAGCTGCAAACTATGGAAATCTGGACACGAATTTAAAGGTAAAACCCTGAGAAAAAGTTTCGGGTCACCGTGTAAAGTCCTGAGTGGCAGCCTGCTCTGTGGACCTCCAGTGAGGACTGAGTGGAGCAGCTTCTGCAGCGCGCACGGCGGAGACGCAACAGGAGGAGCCACAAAGTTTTCGAGAGGACAGAAAGAGGCTGGAGAGAGTTTCAGTAGATGGTTTGGACTGTAAAACAGCCAAACACACTCTTATTCCGCTGAGTGTAAGAGTGATTGGTTAGTGTTGCTGGGATATATCGGGTGAGTCATATTAAAACTATGAGAAATTAGATTAAACCTCAAAGGCGAACGGTTCCAAGCGCAGCTCGGTGGAGAGGCAGGAGGAAATGTAACTGACAGGCAGAACTGAATCTGCTAAAAAAGTGATGGAGGGGCCTTAAATAAACTTTCCTCAACACACTTCTACTGTATTGATGTCATACAGTGTCATACTGGATGTTTTAATGCAACCTGGGAGAAAAACAGTATTGTTTTGCAAATTTACAAGAATACAGAAATATGACGCAAATGTATTAGAATCAGAAATATGTGTATTTTTATTATACACTGTAAAATTTTGATGTAAATTTACAGTGAAATCTAGT
Organism: Serranus cabrilla; assembly: GCA_903364295.1. Lineage (NCBI taxonomy): Eukaryota > Metazoa > Chordata > Actinopteri > Perciformes > Serranidae > Serranus > Serranus cabrilla. Next base: position 71,318 of record CAFUXE010000744.1, read on the forward strand.
CACAGATTTCACTGTAATAAATAATAAAAAATAAATCACAGTATTCTACTGTGTTAGCCCCAAAAAATACAGAAACACACACCAATTTCCCCATTTCTTTCCCCATACATTTAATTTCTAAAATACAGTCAAACACTGTAAAAAACACTGTACTTCAGACAAACCCCCTGCCAGTTAATTACTGTAAATTTACACTGAAAAGTTTTACAGTGTAGAATCTTCTGATCAGCTAATATATGATTGATGGATCATTTTTGCTGGAGCAAAAATAAAGAACTTAACTAAATCAGGTTCCTTTCATCATCGAAGACAAAAGAAATTACAAAAAAAAGTCAAGGACAGTTGGTGAATACATAGAAATGATTACACAGTAAAGCATTTTAATGAGGAGAGTTTTGTGCTTGCAACAAATAGAAACTTTTACTTCAGAAATAACAATAATGTATGTTTGTAAATCATCACCCCAGATGGATGCACATGCTTTTATTTTGTCAAGCAGGTCGTGTGGATTTATTTTAGCTGCCCCAGCACTGCGCCACAGTTCCCCCAGATACTGTCACGTCAGCTAAAAAGTGTTAAACTGCTGTCTGCCCTTCTCGCCATCTCTGCCTGTACACAGAGGGAGGCTGGGTGCTCAAGGTAAACTTCAAAGGCCTTTCATTAACACTGACTCACATATGCACAGCATGCAGTCTAGACACACACCCACTGGAAAAAAAGCATGCACAGACACACACACGGGGTATGACAACAATGGGCCACACATAAAACACACGTTGACAGGATGCCTGAGGGAAAGGAGGTCTGTTATTCTGTGTAACTGGAAGCTAAATATCCATCTGATATCAGCTCAGAACTGATTCCAAGGCTTTATATCCTGCCGTGATATCATGTGCTGGAAATGTGGGCTAATTTATGTTGATTTTCTGCTCATCTTTCTTGAAACCAAACCTGTGCTATTAGCTTTGGCCCCTGAGTCCAGAGGCCTCTGAGTCCAGGCTCTGTGACAGTGTTTAAGTTGGAGGAAAGCGTTGGTCAAAGGTGGCGCTGGGACGGTAAGCGGAGGGGCCTCCCGTTCCCGCTGCTGGAGCGAGAGCCTCCATCCATCACAGTGTCACAGCGCGCCTATAGCACGCCAGCACCAAAACCACATGGATGTAAGGTCACTGCAGCTATGTGGCCTGCAGCAGCACCTGAGGACAGCCGCCATGCATCATCTGAGCACCACGGATCACTTTATTTAAAGAATGAATATTTCATGGAGCTCCTGAAACATAGATGGTAAACTTACGGTTTAAATTCAAATTACAGGTGACTTTCTCGCTCTTAAGATTAAATCGTGACTCCAGAGATGAATCGTACTCTGAACACTGGAGGGGGAAACTATTGGTGCCACAATATACACTCACAGAATGCCTGTATCTTTTTAGTTTTTGAAACCACCACAGCATTACTTTTCCTATGGGCCTTCTCAAGGTCTTTTTGTCTTGATGTAATGATCCGGAATGGTTTTGACCATTTTTATCCTGATATTTTTTTACCTCAGAGTTTGTTTGTCTGTCTGTCTGTCTGTTAGTTCGTTAGCAACGAGAATTTATGGACAGATTTGGATGAAATTTTCAGGAAATGTCCGCAATGATACCAGGAACAAGTGATTCAATTTTGGGGGTGATAGACGCTATCACTGGTTACAACCATAGGCAATCTAATAAGTCATGATGGAAGTAGTCTCCTCCCACAGCTTCTCTATTCTCCACTCACTGCAGTAAATCCGATTTAAGATAGATTTTTGGCACAAAAGATAAGTTGGACACTAGCTGTTAAAGCTTTTGCTAATAAAAAATAAATCAATTTGGGGATGACTCTCATGGATGTCGGCAGCTTTGTTTCCAGCAGCAGCTGTTCGTCCAGTTCCTGCTCAGAGGGCAAACAGCGTCAGACAGACACAGTTAGAGACTACTGGTGAACATAGAGAAGCATTTAGCAGTTTAAAAGACAGATATTTCTATCGGGAGTTGGTGGAGACCAAAAATAGAGCTAAAAGAGAGAGAATGTATGACTTATAAACCACTTGAAACGAACGGTAATGCTGCTTCCTGTCTGCTGGATACAGTATGTCAACAGGAAATTTAGAGCGGTGAAAAAATCAATTAACACAGCTTTAAGAATGTAGTCACGGATGTCATTTACACCTGGTTGGAGTCAGACCGCCTCCTGCAGCGGTCTGGCAGATCTGACAGCATTCCAACTTCTATGTGTATTCCCACCTGTATTAACACACTGTTTTCCTGATTTTCCTGGAATTTGGGCCCACATGTCATCTGTTAAAACACCCCGAAACCCCTTTTTTTTTTAACATGTCTGGCAGTCTGACTATGATTGACTGACCACACATAAAAAGCTGGACAATCATAAAGGTTCAAAACAAACATTCATATCTAACTTTTTACAGTGTACCAGTGTGTTTCAATGGCACTTGAAAATGCCATTATTTACAGGAATTTACTGTAAAATGACCCTGACAAGTTTTACAGTGTACGAACATAAACAGTGTAAGGATACAGAAATATCCTGCAAAATTATTTCCAGAATACTGTAAGAAAAACCAACTAGGGTATAATGTTCAGTTGTTTTACAGTACACTAATGACAAAAAATGCATAGATTAAAACACTGCAAATAGTAATTTCTTACTGTATTTCTAAGGTTTAGAAAGAAACTGTAAAAATACAGTACTGCAGGCAAACCTGCTGCCAGCTAATAACTAAATTTACACTGAAAGTTTTTACAGTGTAGATATCTTAACAGAGCCTTCTACCATTTGCTGTTGTTTTCCCATATGTTTGGTTATCTCTAGGGGTTCTCTAAATGCTACGTGGCCAGCGCTACAAAGGCAGATGATGACTGTGAATTGATTAATGGATTCAGTGTATTGCAGCAGTTTACAGCTGAGTTCCAGCAGATCGATCCCTGTCGCTGGCTGAGCGGTGAGAAAGGAAACAAACAAGAGTTGAAGTAGGTGAAGACGTCCTCCCTGTATTCTGAGGATAACTGCTGCTAAATGCAGAAATGGCCAGTTTCCAAATTAAGACCCAGTAAACTAACTGTGAAACAATTTACAACCTTCAGGTCCAATACAAACAACATTATTCTCCATTTTCCAGCAGGTCTGTTCCTGGAACTCGTCACTCTGCAGAGTTATAGCCTGGAAAGAAGAACGAGGAGGCTGTGAACGAGAAGATGAATGCTAACCTGATGGATGACTCTCACTATTGGTGAGGCTGTCTAGTTCCAAGATATTTGATTGACTTTCAATACGTGTGCCTGCCAATGGGCGGTGGAAGGCAACATTAAAAGCAGCCAGGGGGCTCCACATTTAATGGTTTTTGTCACTCTGGTATTTATTTGTCATCACTCACATGGTCTGTTAATGGACTTCCTGTATGTGGCTCTCTTTTCTTTAACAGTTCAGTCTGTTGTGTCTTTCCAAAATGTTAGGGTTGTTTATATGTGGACCTGACAAGGATGCAGTTGAAGATTACCAGGTTTATTACAAATAATGCACGTGAAATTGTGCAAGTGGATTATTAATCATTAATTTAAATAAGAATCCAAAAACTGTGATCTACTTCTTTTCCATTTGTTCATTGAAGCCCAGATTTTTTTAAGCAACTAATTTAGTTGTATAATTTGTATTAAAACATAGCCACAGTCCAAAGGCTTGCAGGTTACATTAACCCCTCTGATGGCCCGTCTTTTGTACACTTTTCTTGAACTAATGAATCAATATCTATTGAGTTATTTTGTACACTAACAAACAAGCAAATTGACAAACACACGCTGACGAATTAGCCGCTGCTGTGATCTGGAATCAGCTGGTTTGGCTGATAAAGTTACACTGTAAAACTTTTCAGTGTAAATTTACAGTAAATTCCTGTAAAAATTGGCATTAACCAAATATTTTTTCTCCCAGATTGCATTGCAATATGAAATATGACACTGTGTGACATCAACACTGTAGAATACTGTTCAGATTTTACTGTAGATTTACACCTAAGTTTTATAGTGCATGGTGATTGGTCACAGTGTGTTTAACCGAGTGTTGATTATTACCAAAGCACAAGTATCAACAGCAACACGTGTTCAGAGATGAATGACAACTGTGCTGACAGAGAGCAGCAAAAGGACATTGATTATAGAAGAGTGTCATGATGATTATCATGCTAAATCACTCCTGCTGACATGCTGTCAATCACTGCAGACCCGTACTGAGCATTCCTGTCAAGTGCATCATCCTGCAGTGGAAGAACTGTTCTGACATCTGTACTCAGACTCAACGTGTCAGTGCAAATTACAGCTGTGCAGCCTTCACACTGACTTCCGTCTGTTGATAAAAAGATTATTTTCACCATAAACATATTCAAAACATAACCCTTGCTGTTATTTTCCCAGTGCAGTGAATAGAAACGAGGCGCGGTTCCAACTATTAAACTTAATAGCTTTGGTTGAAGAGTCATTACATGATGTGAGTGGAGTTTTTTCATCAAAACGCGATTAGTTTTGCCGAGTTCTCCTTGTTTCATCTTTATAACGAGGGATTATTTCCGTGAGGTTTGGTCTGTGATGAGAGGGTCATGAACCACAGGAATTTGCCTCGATTGCTAAAAGTCCATACAGCTCGAGAGGCTGATCTATAAAAACCAGAGGAAAACGCTGCAGTCGGAAAAATTCTGTTAAGAGTGAAGACCGACAGCGGTCTCTCTAATCAAAGGAAATGAACCAGAACACAGGCTTTCTCATATCATCTAATGTTCTGGATCCTTTTTATTTTTATGACTAAACCCTTTTCTCCAGTAATTATTCTGGATGTTGTTTAACAATGGTTGATTCAAGCGGTTTTACTGTATAATCCCTTTATTCCCACTAAGAATAAACAATATTATAAAAGCTTAAAAATAACCCTTCCTGCTTCCGTAACAACATAGTGGCCTCAATTCTAAAATAACCTCCTGTTTTAACTCAAACCTCAGATGTAAATTTACAGTGTACACTGTAAAATGCAATGCAATCTGGAAAAAAATATGTGATTACAGCACTTTCAGACAATGCTTTTTTACTTTTTTTTGGGTCATATTTCCTAAAGGAAGCATGTTTAGTGTTAATAAAGGTGTCCAAGCACAGAGCCCTGTGGAACACCATGACTAGAATTACTGTCAATGTCATTCTGTATTATTGAAAAATGAGAAAAAATAAGTGATTACAGCACCTTAGGAGAATGCCATCAGACATAAGGTTAAACAGAGCATATATGTAGTGAGTCAGATGAGGAGATGGCCTGAGGATGAGTAGACCCTCTGTAAGCTCCCAGCTACCGTGACAAACCTAAAAATAAACAGAGTTTAAGAGAAAGGCTGACTGTGCCCGTGTGAGAGGGAGACGGACTGAATGAAAAAGGCAATAAAAGAGGGAGAAGTGAAAGTATTCCTGCCTTTACACACACAATAAATCTCTCCCAGTCAGACATATGGCTTTCGTATGTGCTCAGGGTGACTTTCTGCGATCTAATGACGATTTGCTTGGAAAAAAGCCCTGCAGAGGCAGCGCCAGAGAGCACTTGGATACAGTTTGGCCATTACGTAAACACCAAGGGAAGCCTAATGCCTGGAAAGTTAGAAGGTGAAATCCTCAACATCTGCAGATGCATCCCGGGCTGCGGCGTTGGAGGCTGACGAGGCAGCAGAAGGTAAAGGGATTAGCGCTTCATCCTTCTTCCCTTCAGACTGTCTTCAGTGAGCGAGGCAGCGCAAGGTGAAGCTGGATCCCTCAAGATTTATTCACACACCCACGCCATTTCAGCCTCCGAGCGCCGAGGCAGAAATTGGGAAAAAGGTGCAGATATAAGAGCTTCACTGAACTTTAAGTCATTATGGAGAGTAAAGGCAGCTTTACAGTCCGAGGAGAGGAGAGGAAAAAGTAACTCACTGCCGGATGGAAAATCCTCCATGACCTCGTCACCCCTGGACATATTTTCGAACGTTAACATGTGTCAGCCTTTACAACACAACCTCCACTGATTTCCTCCCCCGTGTCCTCCTCGCCGGGACGGTTATGACCTCATGTAAGAGTCTGACCCACAGCAGATGACAGCGGGGGAGGCTGATGTGTGTCACTCAAGCTTCAGCAGTGATGTGTTGTTGGTTTTTTTCCTACCACACAGCACTGTTCAAAGAGTTCAGTCCCAGCAGTCAGACTTTGAATCAGTGAGAAAATAAGACTTGTCTTTACCATCAGAGGCTTGGACCGTGTTCCTCTCAACATGATGCATTTTATAGACTATTAAATTAAGTTTGAATCAGTTTTATTAAGATTTTTGCCATGACTCCATTGGAATCTATTGGAATTGATGTGATTTAAAGTTGACCACAACTGCTAGCAGAAAGATTTTTGGTGGACTTTTGACTTGTTGAAAAAATATGGAATATAATACTTGTTTAGAAATATTTTCTGGAATTTTCCCATTCATTTCAACACTGTCACACTCCTTCTGGACTCTAGTTGCCGTTAGAGGAAAGGAGTTTAGGACTCTGGCTTTGGTTTTTGTCACAGGGGACAAACATCGACTTCACAAACGCAGACACTTTGCACGCAAAATCTAACACGATGACGGCATGTTGAGCATTTTCAGCCACGTTGCACGTTTGTGTCAGCTGGGCCAGGTGTTTGCAGGTTCACCATAATTCTTTAAAACTGGAAATGTGCCAACCGATCATCCACTCAGATGGAGAATACAGAACTTGAAGCGTACTTAACTTTACACACAAACAGATAATATCCTTTGGTTGAATAATTGTCTGAAGGTATCCGCCAACTGTAATCCTATTCCCTGCACTGCTTCTTGCACTCAATATGCTCTTGATCTTGCCCTAGCTAGAAATCACTGAAGTTTCCATGCTCTGTGATGTAGTGAGCCAGACCCTCTCCACCAGAAACACACACACAGACACACACACACACACACACCAAGGGACCAGGAATAACATCTGTTCTCCTGTTCTTCAGACACACCTAGCAGGCACAGAGCTGCACAAAAAACAAACAACACACTCCTTCCCAACCATGCAGGACCAAACACAAGCACTCATATCCAAATAGAACCAAATACCCACTGCATTAATATGTCATAACCATGGTGCATGTTTATTTTAGAGGAAGAACAAAGCTTCCTTCTTGGTCATCTATTAATGTATTCAAACAAATGCTTTATGTTACTGTTGGAAAGACCCTATTTGTGGCAAGAAAATCTGGCTGAGGGAACAGATGAACCCAGTCGGGGGCGGGGCAGGTAATCACACAAGGTGGGAGAACACATGAGGGCAGGAAGTGAAGTGACAAAAACAACTGACAAAGTGAATACCAAAATAAAACCAGAAACAGAAATAACTGAAATAAAAGTGATGACTTTACACTTTTTAAAAATATTTTTCATACTTCTCCCTACATGAGCTAAAAAAATAAATATTTAATTTTACCCGTCAGTGTTAATCTGTTGATCCTGAGTCACTTTAACATGAATAACTTCTCCACAGAGGATGACTAATTGTTCGTCTGATTCAAGATCCTTCATACTAGTGAGTTCATTGACACCCCTTTTCCCTGATTGGCTGTTTTTAACATGAAATATGTGACATCATGGAATAATCTCCCTTTTTTTCAGAGGCGGTCCATCCAGATGAGGATGAATACCTGCTAGCTGGATTTTTTTTTTAACAACCTGGCAGCCCGTTGTATTGATGGCTTGTAATTGATTAGTTGCACCTTACAGAGTTGATGTAAAGGGTGCTTTATGAGAATGTTACACTGACACATTTAGAAGGCAGAACCTGATTTCTGCTCATGCATTATGTCACAATAAAATACAATAATTCTTTAATATGAAAAAAAAGCTGTCCATCAGTAGCCCTGAGGAAGCTGCTATCTTCCCTCCTCATGTTTTTGCAGTTGTGTGCTCAGTCGCAGGTTTCTAGGTCAGTTCCTCGATTCGAGGCGAGCCTTTTTCACCGTTTTGTATTCTGCTGGCTTGCAGCCTCACTTCAGAGAATAAACAGCCTCTCCCTGCCTGCTGTGCTGCAGCTGTGCTCAGGCCCTGCAGATGCCTCATGTCGACTGGCTGGTGGGCAGAAAAAAAGGGGGATTGGTCTGCCTGCCATCACAAAGCAGTCGCTAACACGCCGAGCCGCCTGAGACGGAGGAGCAGCAGGTCAGACTGCAGCCCGCGACTGGCTGCCAGGTGTGGGGGAGCCCGCCATTAAACATACATACTAATTACAGGAATGTGAAAGAGTTCATACACATTAAACACACATACTATGCCAACAGGCACGCACAAGGACGCTGACACATTCATTAGCTCACACAGGTGGACCTGAGGGAAAGGTTCACGCTGGTTACTGTTCCTTTGATTGTATTTGTAGTTGCTCCTTTCAAGATAATTACATTAAACATAATGAAATGTTATCTTTGTATTTCACATTTAAAAACAAAACAGTATACATATGAATCCTGTATTTGTTGTTTGGGCGATAATTAGTGTAGCCTGTCAGTGCAAAATAATTGGGGCTCGTGGCTGGGTCCTTAGTTCAGCTCAGAAAAAAACAAAACAAAGCAAAACACTTACACTCACTAGAAACACCCACACTGGTTCATAGCTGATGAAAGGGGATGTTTAATGCACTTTGAGGGGACAATTTTATTTATGTAATGATTTGTGATGTTACTTCTTTGTATATATATACATATTTTTTCAGCATTCATGTTTCCATTTTGCTGTTTATTATGTGCTATGCAGCTTTCATTTTTAGGGGGAGATAGCAGGTCAACAGTAGATGCCACCTGACGAGCTGAGCATTGTGTGCCAAGTTGTTTTGCTCATAAATCTCTAATAAAAATGACTTTATCTATCAATTAAACATATTAAGGTGTATACGAGTTTAGAGCCATTACCAGGTAAGTTATGGCCCAATAGTGGGGTTGATACCATTTGTTCAACACACATGTATACAGCTTTTAATAGTATCGAAAATGGATACAAATGGTCAAAAACCCTCCAGAATATTAGAGCAATACACCAAGATTTTGTCCATGCTGTGATTTGGTTTCAAGATTAATTTCAGCCTAATTCTTTGCCTGATTTTGGTGCGTCATTTCACCTCCTTTCTGATGGGTGGTACCAATGGTTTCCTTATAAATTCTAGTTTGATATTACCCTATCTCAGTATTACCATTCTCAAACATAAAAATCTGAACACCAAGGGGTTAATAAACAAACAATGGTTCCAAAGTTGAGTAAATATGTCTGTACAGCATTCGTTCCCATGCACTTTGACCCTTTCTTCAGATATAAATAACTTTCTTTTAGTTTTATCTACAGAACTTGATCGCTTCAACAATGTAAAATTCTAGCCATCAACCGGTTCTATCCAATTACATTGGTATCAGCTGAAGTCATATGGTGCGGCCTCAGCACACTCAGGGGAGTAAGAGATCAGCTGTGAACGACTCCCTTGTCTGGCATTTCCAGGACACGAAGATGATGAAGGCAGCTGGATCATGAGAAAACTATGCCGGGGAACGATGATGTGAAGGCTAGAGTTTCATGGGAGAGCAGGGCTGTTTGGTGACCACCTGTTATTGAACAGGATGCTGCATGCATTCTGTAATGTTTTCCTGTCTCATTGCTGAAAGACCTCATCACAGTTGCTCTTGACAACAGATTTTTCTTCATGTCATTAAAAAGTTGACCTGAATGCATCAGTCTTGGAGCGACACATGGAGCCAGATCACAGAGATAAAGCAGACTCTACCATGATATCCCAGCTCCCAGTGGTCCCCATGGCGCTATCAGTATCAGGGAGCATAATTTCAAATCTAAGTCACGTCTGTTCTTTCAGCAAATCTCCTCTCCATTGAGTGTCTCCCTCTCTGCAGCGTCCGCTCCCCTGGGCACGAGCCAGCCGCTCTGTTTCCTCAGCTGGGGACGGGGAATTCAGCCAGGCCCATTTGTCTCCATCAGCACTGAGATCCTTCTCCAGAGAATAATGCTCGGCGATCCAGAACAGCTCATACGGCTCGGAGTTTGTAAAATAACAGACGTTGCAGAGCTGCTGGCTGTTTCAAAAGCTGCAAAAGAGCATCCGGAAAGCCACTGTTTAGTTCAATTACAGCTGAAATGAAGAATTGAGGGTTTGCTGAAAGGCAGCACTTGTTGCGGGCAGGGAGCAGTGATTTTACATTGATGTGGCAGTTTGTGAATATTGGCCTTTGAATAAAAAATGGACATCAGCCAGAAAGATGTTTAATGGAAGTGATTACGGGACTTCCAGGATGAACTGTTGGTGTCAATTTTAATGAAGAAAAGCGCGAGTTAATGAAGTGTAACCATTGATCCAGCTTGAACTCAAAGACTGTGATTCGTCACTTGCAGTTAATAGAGTGATCAGAAGCCTGGGCTGTTTTACACTAAATGTCAAAAAAGAAAATATGTCATTTCAGCGGCTCAGGGAGCTGCTCGCTCACTAACGGTGTCATTAGTCTGATCAGAACTGTGTTGCAGATGCATTTCGACCATCATAGATTTTTCCCCTACAGTTTCTTAATTAATTTACGAATTCACATAAGGATTGCAAGGTTTTTGCAGCAGCTAAACATGTGCAAATACGGCAAAGATTAACCACATGATTCTCAAAACCCCCACCAAAAAATTGCACCCCTGACTATGCTGCCGAGCAAATTGTGTTTCAGTGCTCCGGTTCTATTTGCACTTATTTAAATGAGGTCCTAAGCATAGATTTGGTGCAAAATCTGCTCCGTTGGAGGAAAATTCATCAACATGCTGTTTACTGTCTCACATTATACATATAAATCCTGTATTTGTTGTTTGGGCGATAATTAGCGTAGCCTGTCAGTGCAAAATAATTGGGGCTAGCACTAGCACAGCAGCGCTAATAGCCACACACAATTGAAATTATTAGCATCTTCAGAGAGCTGGTGGTAATTGAAACGTATTTTTAAGGATGAATACAAGGTAATCTCAGACTTTTAGAAACACATGAGAGATTAATAAAGTTGATGCGCTCACATACTCTCACTATATGAAAGTGGACTGTGTGCTATCTTTTGGAAGTGGAAGTGTTTGAAAAGTTTTCAGTACACTGTAAAACTTTTCAGTGTCATTTTACAGTAAATTCCTGCAGATAACAATGGCATTTTCTTAATCAAATTTTTTCTCCCAGATTGCATTGCAGTATGACACTGTATGGTATTAATACAGTAGAATACTGTTCAGATTTCACTGTGAATTTACAGCTAAAGTTGCACTCTACCACTATTTATAGATTAACAGGACCGAAGTGAGGAAGTCACACCTAAGTAGAAAAAAATACCAGGAGCTGATGGAAACTATTTGTCCACACAGCATTCTGACGCTCTGATTCCCAGGTTCCTCATCCAACAAGGGCGTGAGCAGGAGTACCTCATTAGCAAAAGCTGTAGGCCTTTGGGGAGCAAGAAAAAAAACAAAACAAAGATCGACTTTATAAAGAAAACAGAAAAGACTGCCAATGAGATCCCAAAGTGGGACAAGAAAGGAAAGAGATGCTGTTAGCAGTGAAAAGCTGTGGAGCTAAAATCAATCTGACCTCTCTGCAGAGACTATAGAGAGAGAGGAGAGAGGATGAAAGCATACTTAACTGGTTACAGCTGCTGGAAAGATACTGAGATCCATTTATTACAGGAGAAATGAACCTGATGATCAAAGACAGGATGTATAGACGTTCACACTGGCCTTGGATCAGAAATTGGATTCTACTGTAATGTCTCATGGCCTTGCATGACCTGAAAATGAACACATCGCTTCTCCTATAGGTTAATAATGAGAGACAGGGATGGAAATCCACTCCAGTAAAACTCCAGTGAACTGAATCCACACCAGGCAAACATGCTCAGCTCAGGCCAACTGTGAGACTGTCGCTGACAATTCATGTGATGATAGCAGCCTGTTTGTGTTATCATGCTCCCCCTGGGTAATGAAATGATGGTTATATTCATGCTGGGCTGAGTTTGCTGAGCGCAGTGGAGGCACTGCAGTCAGCCAAGAATGGGAAAATATAGCCTGTGTCGCTCAAGGCAAAGTATCACTGGGGCGTTTTATATGATGCAACTGTGATGACACACAATAATTAATTATGTTTTACTTTACTTTAAAAGTGCATTTAGTGAAAACCTGGCTAGAATTATGTGTTTAGTCAAAATGTTTCAGAAACGCTTTACCCCTTCTATCACGACAGCTTTGGCAAAAACAAACAAACAAACAAAAATATAGCAACTTGGTAAATTAGGTTTAGGCAACAAAAGTACATGGTACTGATTTCTCAGTACTTGATCCGTCTGTGATTGATTCTGATTGAGTTTGAAATACAAATATATTTCTTCCATTGAAAAAAGCTTCCAGAATGTCTTTAATAGAATTCTTTTTAATAGAAAATGTTATGTTCTGTCCGATACATACTGAACTTCGTGTCCCTCAGCCCAGAGAAACCTGGGATGGAAAACTTACTGTAAAGATGAACCAACTCATCATTTCACGCTCCGCAAACTTAGACAGACAGAGCCAAACACATGTCAAATTTGGAACAAAAATAAAGATTATTCCAGGCTTTCGTCCTCCCAGGTGAAATGTAAAAACATTACAGAGGACACATGCTTATATAATTGCAAACAGAAACAGATACAGGTAGTGCATCATAAAAAAATATGGGATGCTCAGGAGGAGGCAGATGGGACGGCAGGCCTCCGAGTGTCGAGAGTTAAGCGGATGCATCTCTGAAACAGAAACACATGGATGCCTTGTGAGCGTTGCAGCAGAGAAGGCTGGACGAGCATATGGAGAGGGGATCACAGGGACCACTGCCAGACAGACACATGGAGACAGAAAGGAACGGGAAGAGGAGAAGCATGCTCCAACAACTCAGTTACACCTGTTTCAGGAAGGAAACTACACTCATTCATCAGAGTTTCAGTCTGGATGCATCCCAATTATCAGCATAGACTTCAATAAGTGTAGCCATCAAAAACAACGTATGGAAAACGTATGCACTACTTTTGAAATGTTGGTTTTATCAGCCAGAAACACATGCCAGAGATGGCTCTGTACAGCACTAAAGAAGAACGGCCGAACAACCGCAAACGTATTTTACACAATTAAGTTACAATAAACTGCGATATAGGTACACTGTGTTCGCAATAAGTCTTTTTTTTGTTGTAAATATTCATCTGTGTTTTTGTCTCTGCTTTGTGGTCCAAACATTATCTGGTACATGACAGTGGTAGTCACATGTTTTGTCTCCCAACTGCAGTACAACTCAGTAGTAGTAATGATGGTGTTCCACAAGGTTCTGTGCTTGGGCCACTTTTTATTTACACTGTACATGCTTCCTTTAGGAAATATGAACAAATAATGGGATTCTCTGATTGCTTTGGAATATATACAGTAGAATACTGTTCAGATTTCAGTGTGAAGTTACATTTAAGGTTCACAGCTGGCTGTGTGGGTTGGACCCAAGAGCAGCACAAACACCAGAGCAGGGTTCACACTCACTTTATTGCCGACAATAGACAAAATCACAGAACATAGTTCAACAAGGGGTTTTGGCAGAGGACCAAACCAAGGTCCTCTGCTTGCCAGGTGATGAGAATTCCTCTCAACCAACAGGATAGACTGACAGAGGCTGGGACAACAACAGGCACGAGGGGTAAAGGTGTCATGGGCTGATGGCTCTGGCAGGATCAGGGGAGCAGAGGAAGCACTGAGCAGCACAGCAGAAGAAACCCAGAGATCTCACACAGGGACTTGACCCGTAGTTGAGAGACAGAAGGCAAGCAGGGTTATTGGGGCAGAGATGAGGAGACGTGACTGGGAACAGGCAGGGTCGAGGCCAGGCGATCAACCCAAAGAAAAGCACTGGAAAGTTCTGCACACTGCCAAGACACTCAGGCAATGACTGAGAGGAGGTGAGCTGCTTAAATACAGGCTGGCTGATTAGTGGGATGAGGCGCAGCTGCGGGTGATTGCACAGGTGTAGGGGATGAGGCTGATTAGGAGAGTGACAGGCAACGTCCTGGTCTGAACAGTGAAGCAAATGTGGAAGTGCCTTTCCCTCTTAAAACCCACCTGTCCCGTTTGGTTTAGGGGTATGGAAGTGTTATGATGAGACCAAATCCAGTCTCTGTTTTCCTTTGGAAACAGCCGCTCAAAGATCATCCATGTTTAGTCACAAGCTTCTTTTTAATTTGTAATCTGCAAAAGTAGTAGTTCCTAAATAAAGAACCCAAGACTGCAATTGGCAAAAGCAGCACCAGCGGCACTTTCAAAACGAGGGTTAGGGAAAACAAGGTAAAACACTTAAGGTGGGCAAAGAAATACCAGCATTTTACAGTGAACTTTTAAAACCTTATATGTAAACGTACAGTGAACTGTGAGCAGTATTCTATTCTAATATCATTATTTACAGGAATTTACTGCAAATGTACACTGAAAAGTTTTACAGTGTCATGAATCCAAGTCAAATGCACTGCAGCAACAGAAGAATACGATGTAAGGAGAAGAACAGAAGTAACCCACAGTGAGACATGATGGTGGGAAGATTTAAGTGTCTGTATCACTCCACTCTCCAGAGGCGTGCTACACCCACTGGTTTGCATTTTGTGGAGAAGGATTCATTCTGCAGCAGATCCTAAAAACACCTCTGTGTTTTGCAAGAACTACTTGAAGACCAAAGACGATCAAGGAGTCCCGGCTGTCGTGGACTTCCTCCACAGCGACCTGACCTCAAGTGGGGGCACTTTAAGACAGAGAAAGCTGAGCATTCTCACATGAAGCTGTTTGGAACATTGTCAGATCATGCTGAGATAATATGAGTCATTCAACAGTTTAGTTCTTTGGTGTCCGCTGGGGGACATTTGACTTGGCGCAGAGCACAGATACACTATGACACTGCACACATAACAGTCAAGCAATAGTCTATAAAAGGATGTTAACATTTCCCAGCTCTGTACTAAGTGTTCACTATTATGAATAGACCTTTTGCACCCTCCCCCATCCACCTAACAGCATCACTTTGAGCGCAACCTTCAGGTTTGGTTGACTCTTGTCTTCCCAAAGTTTAGTTGGTTCGGGGAATGGGTAAGTACGCCTCCGGGGCATCTCCTATTGGAGGTGGTCCGGGCACATCTAACTGATAAGAGGTCTTGGGGACGAACTGGAACAAGCTGGAGGGATTATGTGTCTCATCTGGCCTGGGAACGCAGAGAAGTTGTGGTTTGGGAAAGAGAGGTCTGGAATGCTTTGCTTAGCCTGCTGCCCCCGCAACCTGGCCCCGGAAAAGCACAAGAAAAATGGATGCCTCATCTGTCTCTTAACTCATAACAGAAAAGGTTATTACACCCCCTCTGTTATATTTTTTTACTGAAACTTTTCCTCTGTTTAAGTATTATGTGTCCCTTAAATAAAAACAACTAAGGGTGCTTTCATACTCGTTTAGCTGCACCTAGAACTCCTGAGCTCCTGCTGATTATAATTGTTATAGTATTCATAATTATTGTCCAGTGAATCGGCACTCATGCAACATCTACAAATGCAATTTTTTTAATTGATTGATTGATTTTTTTGTATATTTGTATTTTGAAGTTGAAAAAAAATCAGATCTTCAATCTGTCTAACTGTATATTATGTAATTATTATTATTATTATTATCTGTCTATCTTATATTGTTATTATTATTATTATTTATTAATGTATTATTTATTTTAAATATCATTATTACTGTCCATTTTTGCTGCTGGCCAGATTTGTTGTATAACGACAATGAAAATAAATCCCTATTAGGTCATATGTCCTACACAGAAAGACAGACTGAAACACTTAAATCACAGTTGATACACATGCACATAAACACTCACTGATCGGACATATCTGCACATTAGTATTACACACACACACAGCAGTAATAAATAGGTGTTGAAGGGCAGGGGAGGCTGTGCTTTAAAACTTAAGAGTCTGAGGTAACCAGATTTCCATGATAACATGTTAGAAATGTGTCTGGACACTTTCAGTGAGTAATTCATGATTCACAGGGATAGATGGGGGATAGATGGGGGGGTTGGCATGGGCATGACTTTGCTGGATTCTTTGTAACTTGCTTATTGGTGCTCTGCACACTATCTAACATGGCCACAGATATGCAGTTTTGTAAAGAAGACACATTATCCGTCAGGAATTAGGATGATTCATTAACGTGTGCTGGGCCAACCGAGCTAGGCAGCAGTGTTTGGATGTGTTCCTGGCTAGCAGGATGATGAATCTCTGCCCCTCTCTCTCTCGCTCTCTCTCTCTCTTGTCTTACAGCCATCAGCCTGTGTTTAATGTTTCCTTCCTCCGGTGCCAAGAAGATGTCTCCAATAGCGCTGAATCCCACATTGTGCTCGACAGCAAAGCGTCCGCCGAGCGCCAGGGCACTGGTGCAACACTTACTCTGTGTGTCAGGGGGTCACAAGGCTAAGTGGGCTTAATGTGCAAACAAGCATGGCCGAATAGCTAAGTAGCATCAGGGGGGAAGAGGGGGAAAGCTTATATGAAAATCCATCAAAGAAATGATTTCTAGGGATAACAGAGCTGGGAGAGGCGCACATTCTAAACACATGGGAGGTATTTGAGGGAAGCCTGGATGATTGAGCCCTTTTAAAAGGGTTTCTCCAGAGGTTCGGTGAGGGAGAAAGTTGGGAATAGAGAGACTGCAAGACTAGACTGTGTGTGAAAGTGTGTGTGCGTCCTCGTCTCCTGAGGACTAAAGGACAGGGCAGAGAAAGACTCAATCACATCCAGCTGTTGAGCTGTTGTGCTGATGGATGGGAAACACCAGGCATGTGTGTCCGTTTACTGAAGAAGGAGTTCCAGTGTGATGCGATCACAAAAACACACTCTTTTTTTATATTTGGTAAAAGCCACCCTGTCACATTAGAAATAGTGAGTGGAAATGGAAAAATCAAAAATATAAGTCTTTGAAAAGGTTACTGCAAAAAAAAAGAATTTTTTTTAACATTTACAGTTAAATCTGAACCTGTCATTGTATACTGCAATGCAATCTGGGAAAAATATTTGATCACAGTACTTGAAGATAATGCCATTTTTTAATCAATATTCCTAAAAGAAGCCTGTATAGTGAGAATAAAAGTGGTCCAAGCACAGAACCTTGTGGAACACCATGACTAGCATTACCGTGCAGTGTCAGACTGTATATTGTAATAAAATCTGTGAGAAAAAATCTGTGATTACATCACTTTAAGAGCCATTATTTACAGGAGTATGCAGTAAATACACACTGAAAAGTTTTACAGTGTAGTGCTGTTGACTCATACAAACCGTAGGTTGACACTAATGGTTCTCAGACGTTTGATTTACAGCCCCATCAAGCAATATTTTTGACATTAAAAGATTGGTTCCCCCAAATAACAACCTCCCATAGTGGAATCTATCATACAGATGGTTTTTGTTTTATTTATCCAAGTTTTGCGATGTCTGTCTCTGAAGTGTCTGTTTCCAATCCAGGAGGTGAATGGAATTTAGTTTATGAGGCTCATAACGATGAAAGACAGCATTTAAAAAAATCAGCAGCAAATTCCCGATTCCGTCATATTGTTCTGCTGTTTGTTCCAATTCCCTTTGTCCCCGAATCCAAAGTCCTCTTCTTCTTCTTCTGTTCCCCTACAATTGTACTGGCCAATGAAAACCACTGCCAGGACATGTGCAGAAAACATAAAATTCCAGATTTTTATTTATTCTGAAGTGGTGCTGGTGTCCATGTTTAGTTCACATGCCTGTCATAATATGTGCCACCTTTAACCTCACATTTAGGCCTTTTATTATCAGGCAATTCTTTAAATTCCAAGGTCAAAGGCCACTCTGACCTCACAAAATATATTTTTGGCCATGAGCCAGTTGACTACTTAACTGGCTGATGTGATGAAATGGTTATGTGATGGCATTTTATATTCAAAAGGTCAAAAGTTAAATTCATTGTGACATAATATTCTGCAAAAACACTTTTGCAGCCATTATTCAATGCCGTAATTCAGGAACAGGAGGGAAGGCAGCACTAATCTTGGGCAGTGGCCTTGTAACTCTTGTGTGTCAAGAATCCACATTTTAGACTTTGTAGGTTCTTTGTCGCAATATCCAAATTTGAAGCGTTTTTCTACTGTCACAAGTCCGGACAGACATGGATGTAAAATGCAGCTGGATTGGTTTCCAAAGGCATAAAACCACAAGGTGGTAATTCTTCTTTAAGACCCACTTCCCCTGGATGGATGAGAGTGATAAAGACCACGGGTGGGGACCCTGGGGCATCACGGGCCGCGGCCAGGCAGGTACAATTAGCTGCCTCTCAAATCAAAGTGAACCACACTTTGTTCCAACACCTGGCCACCTCTAATTAAAGTAGATGAAGGTAGATCCATCAAGAGGACAATAATTCTCCCACTCTGACAGCCTCCTCCCAGCAGAGCCATAAACACCTCTGCATCCACTCGACAGGACGAGCCTCGTGGAAGCTGGAGCACTTGCTGAGCGGCAATGATAGCAGGTGTTTCTGTTTCCTTTATGGCTCATTTTAAATGTACAATTCGTGGTTATTGTTTTGAAAACTGAACACAAGTCACAGCTGACAGAGATTGTCTGAGAGGAAAGCACAAGAAAACTGGATCAATTAGAAGTGAGTGCATCAGTATGAGGCATATAAGAAGGATAGAAGTCAGACTTAAAGGATGAAGGGAGAATTATAAGAAATATTAACAACAGTTTGGGTAAAAAATCATCTAAGGGTTCTTTTACAACCCAAGTCCGAATTAAATGGATACTTTTGGCTGGTTTTGTATTTAGTCTGGTTTGTTTTAACAGTGCATAAACGTAAGCAGACCAAAAAAAGCACAGGGATGTGTCCGAAGGCAGAGTACTTGAAATACACTCAGTATTATTTCTTATTGGTTGGAACGTTGGCAATGGAAAAAAAATAAACAAAGCAACATGGAGCCGAATGCACCATGAAATATTGCTGTCAAAGTTTTTTGACTCTGCACTGATCTTTCCTGCGCACAAATCCTTTGTTTTGGTACAAGATCGGATGTTCACAAGCGACCAAATAAACCGGAACAAGGATTTAACCGAGTTGGACTGAAACAGACTAAACTTTGGGTTGTGAAAGCGCCTTTAAACCAACATTGGAATTTTTGGCTTTTTTAAGCAACCTCCATCTCCTGATGAACACTGTGAGGAGCAGTTTACCACTTTTGCGCATCCTTTTATAGAGAATTGAGGTTGTGGGCAGTGAATGTTTAGGGGGCGATAGCAGGTCAAGAGCAGATAGACACACATAGAAATTATTTAAAGCTGGAAACCTGAAGATGAATTTGAGATGAAGCCCAGCCTGTGTGTTGAGTTGTTCTGGTCATGAATCTCTAATAAAAATGACTTAATGAAGAAATTAAGTAAACTTATTTGGATGCACCAGGGTTTAGAACATTAATGTTTGGCTTTCTGAAGTTCATTTCCATGCTCAACCCAGTTGTTGCAGCACATTTTGGGGTTTATACCATTTGTACAACATATATGCTGCTGAATTAGGTCAAAACCCCTCCAGAATATTATATTAATTCCTTAAGACCTTCCTTGCGACCACCGTCAGAATGCCAAGGGGTTAAAAGTACTGGAAAACACGAGTAATTATTCAGTCAAATTCATTACTTTCAACCTCAACTTTGATCGAATACATCTTTTTCTTCCACTGGGCCTTAACAGTCTCAGACAG
The DNA here is from genome assembly GCA_903364295.1 of Serranus cabrilla. NCBI lineage: Eukaryota > Metazoa > Chordata > Actinopteri > Perciformes > Serranidae > Serranus > Serranus cabrilla. The sequence continues at coordinate 91,227 of CAFUXE010000744.1, forward strand.
AAGGGTGTGTTTGGTAAATGTCCCTCAGCGGGACCGATACAGAGGTGAGTCCAGGAGGGTGGGTGGCACCCAGCAGGGGTGTGGTGCATTCACAGCCTGTGCTGATGACAGGAATCCCAGGTGACCGCTGCTGACACGACCCGAGCGCTGACTTGTTATTAGAGCGATATCACAAGGCACGTAAACAAGCGCACCCTGTTGTTTGGCCGGGTGGGGCTTCACAGGACCAATGACACTAAAAAGACCTTACACAACAAGCTCGGACTATTGACAGTAAATGTGTTGTCCTAAATGTGAGTTTATCAGCCAGTGCTGTGATAAACCATCCTCCTGAACAGAGTCGTGCTTTATCTGATGTCTGAGAGGAGAAATCCCTTTAGCGTGGAGAGACAGGACATAAAAATCTGCTAACTCATCTACAGGACTTTCATTAGTCTGGCTCCCCGGCCCATCATGGTTGAAATGGTTCCAGTGATGGTTCCAATAGAAAAATAAAAGCTATTTGTACACAGAGACCAAGTGCCCCTGCTTTCCAACGAGCACCATTTATCACAGCTCTGAAGGGTTGGCGAAACCCATAAAGCAGCTTTTCTCAACCTTTACTGGTCCGTGACCCGGTTTTAACCTCTTTCAGGGCCCTGCTGGGTCCATCACACTCCTGTTGTTCAAACTCACAGGTCTTGTTTTAAACTACAGTGGTCCTAAATATCACAGGTACCAAAAACATCGTTTAAATTAGAAATGTATAAGATCATGTTGATAATATACTGCTAGTGTATTTCTAGTAATACACTGTAAAAAAAATATGAATACTGTTCAGATTTCACTGTACCTAACATATATATATGATTGTGTGATTGTTTGCTCTGCGGCAGTAAAACTGTCCGTTTCTCTGGCCTGTGGCTTCATTGTAACGGCACTAATTATGCGCGGCCTGTTCACAGCTCCCATTTCCACACGGAGTTCAGTAGGAGTTCATTTACTTTGACAGGACTTCATCTTTAATGACGACTGCTGCTGTAGAAAATCCAAACGGTCTTAATTATCACATGGCTACTGTTTGAGTAGGATGTGACCTGGGACCAACATTTATTAGTGTATCATGTTTCTTTCTTGTTATAGGAAACAACAACAAGTCACTAAAGAAACTTTTGAAAAATAAAAACACCATTGACAGCAGCTCTAGTTAACTGACTTAAAAATAAAACTTTTGATTCCGCTCGCTAATGTCTGTGCCCAGAGAAAGATTTTTGAAAAGCAATATATCAAGATGAACCTAATTAGATTCACTGAAGAATCCATAAAGATTGAGGTTTGATTAAATTTTATTTTCCCTGACGTGAGTCCAAGTATGCTTGCCAGGATGTGCTCACAGAAGCAACTTTTTAATCATTTGAGAGCAGAGAACAAGCTGAAAAAACATGATCTCACATAATAACCATATAAAGAGCTGCTGAGAGCAGAAACAATGAGCTTAAAGAGGCTAAAAGGAGGCTAAGGGGAACTGCAGTGTTGGAGATAATTCTCCACCTTTCCTCAAGCAGTTTTAGGGCATTTTTGCACTTTTTTCATTTTACTCACTGTGGCCTTGTATTTCACTGCAGTATATAAATCATGCAGCTCTATAGAATCAGCACAATCATGGCTAGAAGTGGGAACAACAACAAGTTGTATTGAAAACGGCCAGGGCAGTCAAGTTCAGGACAGAAAATATTAAATCTGGGGCGTTCTCTTATCTCCTGATTGGGAGTATTTCCTGTCACAGTATCCTGCTCAGCCTCTGCCTTCACTCCAGCAAATCCACCTTGAAAGCACTTCATAAGGCATTCATTAGCCGGCTATTAGGAGTGTGCAGCACCAAAGTCCAAACTGTCATCACTTGGAGTGAGTCGAGCACAGACTCCAGACAAAACATGACTCACTTTTCCACTGTAAACACAATAACCTCCATGAAACACAGCGATCAGCACATTAACAGGAGTCCTACCTTCGGATTTCAGGAAATTAAAGCTCATAGAGCTTACCATAATCCATTTAAAATACTGAATTAAACTGCGATTAGACTTAAAGAGATACAGATGAACACAGCGAGTGGGAATACACTCACACCTCTGTTGGAAAACACGTGCTAACAGCTGCCACGTCAGGAGTTTCCTCATGAGGCGGTTAACCAAAGAAAAACCACCAACACCTCACTGACTTCAATTATTCTTAACCTTCGGAGTATATTCAGGCTTGAAAAATAAATAAAAGGCAATGTTGCACTTTGGCGGCCTCACGTGGCAATGAGAGGAACTGCAGCGCTCTGGAAAACAGCTGTAACGTCTCGGAGAAAACGGGGGCAACAAGTCATGGTTACTCATAAGTTTACTCATGATTTCCCATCAACCACATGCAGATCACTCTGTGGGTAAAGCAATTCCTCAGGAACGTGTTCAGTACTAAAGTGTCTCCTTAGTCACAAAAAAACAAACAAAAAAATCAACTCCATGAGTCGACAGTGTCTAGACACCCCCCAGCAAGTTCTGGGAAATGTATCCAAAATTAATCATGTTTTTTTTTCGTTTTATCTCATTTCTTTCCAAAATGAAGAGTGCAGCCCCAGTGTTACACTATGGGAAGTATTTATGGTGATGAGCGCGACGGCGTGGGTCAACCTGTGGCTCAGGCGGGTTTACACTTTACAGAATTTACAGTGAAATCTGAGCAGTATTCCACTGTATCGATGTCACACGGTGTCATACTGTGCATTGCAATGCAATCTGGGATATAAATATGTGATTACAGCACTTAATAACGCCATTATTTATAGGAATTTAGTGTAAATTTACACTGAAAAGGTGTATTAATTTCAGAGTCCGCCTGGCATCAATGGGAATAAAATGTCGGGAGTTTGGGAGATCAGTGTGTGTAGATGACAGCAGCGTGTTATAGGATGACTCTGAGCTGTGTGTGCACACACACTCGCTGCATTTTGTCATGAAAACCCGAACTAGCTGTAAACACAGCCGAAATGAAGAGTTCATTTCCTAAATGTCAGATTTCCATTTTATAAATATGAAAGCTTTGCCTGACTCCACTCCGGGCTGGCAGCTGACCTTCAGAGCCGCGGCTGACGGCAGCTGCTGGCTGAGTGATGGAGGCTGCAGAGCGAGTGAGAGAGTGAGGAGGAGGACAGGAAGGACCAGGCAGGACACGAGAAGAGGAGAAAACACGTTTCTTTCTTATCACTTTCAGACATTTCCAAAGACTCTTAGTCTTCATACAAACATGTGCCATTGCTTAAAGTTCCATAATTAAAGATACAAAAGGAGTATATTAAAAGGCATCGTTCCATGTACTGGGTAGAAAACCAATGAGTGAAACAAAGGCTGGGTAATGTGCTGGGGGTTGCAGCGTAAAGACACATGCAATATAGAAAAAGTGCTCTTAATGGACGAGCAGTCCGGGCTGCAGATGTAACTCTTTACATACAGTGTGATGTGATAGGCATCGGTGATAAACAGGACACAGACTGTGGGAGGATACATAGTGATTTCTTAGCGTATACTGCACATGTTGACGCCTTTATTAGCTTTGAATGAAGGGACAGATGTGTCTTACTAATGGAAGGATCCACTGGTGTTCCTTTTTTAGAAATTGGTTCAATAGAGCACAAATTAAATGATGTCTTTTTTTTGTAGGCTAACCCGGAAGTTAGCATTTCCATGGGGTCTATCGAGAATTAGCCTTTGGGATTTCTGCATTGGATTCTGGATCATTGCAGGAAAAAAGCTCTGTGGCAAACACACGTTTCTGATGCTAACGTGTTTTGTTTAGCAGGTTAATCTTTACAAATGAACACTTGTATGATATTTGACGCGTTAATGCAGCTGACAGAAGTACAAATATTATTTTAGATGAAAAATGTGCAAATGAGGTAAAACATGTTGTGATGAGGATGTCGGGCACCTGCTCAACATCTGATCCAACTAACCATGTTGTGAGAAAACACAACACATTAAGTGTTCACTCAAGCACTAACACATACAGGTCACTGAAATACTACTAACTGATAAGTAGCTACACTGTAAACCGTAAATACTTTGCATGTGAAGCTGCTGCCAGTTAATTACTGTAAATTTACAAGTTCAACAGTGTACTGTAAATATTCAGTCATTTCCTGACAAAACTGAACATTACACTGTTGTAAATTTACAAGAATACTGTACTATTCTGCAAATGTATTCCCAGTAATAAACTGTATCTTTAAAATATGTTATTGGGTTTAAAATGTGGATCCAGTAAGTGAAAGAGAAGAAGTAATTATCAGGTCATATAGGTGAGATTGTGCTGGAAGAATTTTACCAACATGGCATTTTTTAAGTCGCATATACAGGCAGAAGGAAAAATAAAAAACGGACAAATAGCCAAAGACTCCAAAGAGTTTCTGGTGTCGCCACAAACTACTGAACGGCTGTTTCTGTTCTTTATAATAAAGGGTGAGGCACAAACAAAATCACATCATCACTTGGATTTTAATGGCAGCGAACAAAATCATATAAAGTTTATTTTAAAGGCCGATATGTCCCGAATGAATCCTGATGAATCTGATGAATACTGACTGTAATGCAGCTCTATACAGTGACAACATGACTTGGCTTTAGAAGCATGACAACAATGATAATGACAATGATGATGATAAGTGAATGAGCACGAGGTGCTATGGGAAAGTCTGTAGAACAGCTGTGACTGTACGGTAATAACAAAGTGCTTTGGCTGTGAATAAACCTGTTGGAGGAGAGCAACAGCTGGAGAAGAGAACTTTAGAGGATGTCTGAGAAAAGCACTGGTTCAAGTGGAGTTTCTAGAATTGCGAGACATCGGATGTGATGTAAGGCACCTTTTTACAAGTGCTACGCATTTTCAAATAAAGTGTCCGACTCATGACTACATAGTAAGTACTGGCCAGCTGACAGTTACAGCACCAGTCTGGAGTCACATTAAATATGAACATTTTAAAAAGAGATAAAATATAAAACATGATAATATAAAAAAAGACCTGATTATTCTCTTTTTTTAAACCTAGAAAGTAACAGTCTTTTGGTTTCAAAAGAATTTTCTTTTTTTTTTTTTTGCATATGAGCAGGCTCAGAGAAGAAACGGATAAAAAACGAAAACGGTTTGACTTAGTCAGATAAATAAAAATATAAAAAGCAACTCATCTCTGTGGTATGATACGTGTCACAGCGTCGATCTGGAGTTTGTGTTCAGGAGGCCGTTATTACAGGTAACATGTGACTCCCGCCTAAAATAAGGTTTTCTCCACGATAGTGCCCGTAACAGCAACTTTACAATATGTTGTGTCAATTCTCAGGATATTCGTCAATAAATAAAGCACGCTCAGCGGTCAGAAGTTCTTGAAGATCTCTAAGTCCTTCTGAGGCACAGGAGGGTCTTTCTTCCAGTCGTCCTCCGGGTAAACGTCGAAGTTGGACGTGTCGCCCTCGTGGGAAACTTTGGGAACGATGGGAGGCTGTGGAGACGACCGGACATTCAGGATCAGTTCAGTATAGCTTTGAACATTTTACAACACTTTCACAAATGTTGATTAACCCTCTGAACCCCAAGCTGATGAGGGTGTTTTCTGCTATTTTTACATTTTACTCACTGTCACCTTGTATTTTACTGCAATATATAAGTCCTGCACCTTTATGGAATCAGTACAAAAGAAAAAACTGCAAAATGTATTTTGTGCAGAATAACACAGTTATAATGACAAAAAAGCTCAAGTTGAATTTCTCCAATAAATTATAAAAAAAAAAAAAAAGTTGGATTTATATTTACAACACTTTTCCAAGTACCAAAGAGTGTCATACATATTGGAGAGAAAAAAAACTGAGTCTCCACATGCTTATAAATATTGAGCTATTTGCATTTTTACACCCTCTGTGTTCAAGGACTGTCGGTAAGTTGAAACATGCCCGATTAATGCCTTTATTCACCGTTTTTTTCTATGATAAACAGTGTATTTTGGGCAATTTTTTGACGGGTTAATATCCATTGCACTAAATACATAAAACATTTTTTTTTAATAAACTAAAATAACTTAGTTGTATTATTGCATGTTGAATAAACAGTTGCAGTATATTGGTTAACAATCGTGATTTACAAAATTCAGTTAGAGGAAAAACAAAAATCAGATCGTTCAATCATAAAAAAAATGGAATATTAAATGCAATTTCCTCCTGTTTGTGCTTGAGCTGACTGAGAGGGTTTGTTTGGTTTCCACACCTTACTAGCAGCCTCCAGCATTCAGATTACATCAGCTCCTGTTAGGTTAAGCTTTTTGTTTTTCTACTACATGCACCAATTGCACAAAATACAATTTAATCAAAAGTACATTTTTTTTAGGGAATTGTTTCTGCTAAGTGTTGTATGGACCATGTTCTTCACCTTGAGTTTCCTCAGAGGAACTGCCTCCCAATCAATCGTCTTGAACCAGCGATGCTTCTTCACATCGTCTGCTCCATTCTGAAACCCAAAACATGGCTGTAAGCAGACATACTGGACAGCACAGACATTACAAAAAATATTAAATGAATACATTGATGCATTGTTTGGCCTATAAATGACAAACTGATAATTAGTTGAATTTTAAACTGAGTTTAATCCAGCAGCAGCAGCAGCTGGGGTTCCGATAGGCCAGACTCCTGCTAATGTGCGACAGCTGGCCAATCAGAGCTCCTGCTGCTGCTCTGTGGGTTAAACTTAATTTCAGTGTAATTTCATTTAAGCGATGTGAGCTCAGTGTTGGTGTGTGTGGTTATGAGACGTGAAGCCAGCTGTGTGCGCACATCAGCTGATGTGCTGTCAGTGTTAACAGCGCTGCGGAACAACCTTTTATTACTGCACGGTAAACCTTAGCTGTAAGTTTACAGTGAAATCTAAACAGTAACAGTAACAGTAGTAGAACATACTGTATATTGCAATGTAATCTGGTATAAAAAAATGTGATTATAGCACCATTATTTATAGATTTTTTTTGTCATATTTCTGAAAGGAAGCATGTATAATGTGAATTAAAATGGTCCAAGCACAGAACCTTGTGGAACACCATGACTAACAGTAATGTTAGAAAGCAGTTATTTACAGGAATTTACTGTAAAATTACACTGAAAAGTTTTACAGTGTACTGTAAATATTCAGTAATTTACTCATGAAAATTGTGAACAATATTGTGGTGTATATTTACAAGAATACAGTAATATACTGCAAGTGCATTTCTCTTAAAACTGTATTTCTAAAACAGTACGAAACTGTAAAAAATTAAAAAAGTCGATTACTGTAAATTTACACAGAAAGGTTTTACAGTGTAGTTGTGCATGTTTTTTAAAGTCTATTTTGTTTCCAAAAAGAAACAGAGTTGCTTTATTATAGTTTAAAAATAAATCTTTCATAATGTGCTGTTTTTCAACTGTTTATTTTTGGGAAACAACTGAAACTAAATTAATCCAATTAACATCACCACTAACATCAGCCAAAGGAACGAGAAAAAGTCAATTTAAATCCTTTAAAAATGTTAATTCATCATTGAATGATTAGGAAAAAAAAATCCATAAACTGCAGAATTCAATTCACTTTCAGTGACTGCATCATTTAAATGCAAATACAATTAATCCATTTCTAAAAGCTTTTTAGAAAGTCTATTATTATTATCGTGGCAGAGTCCAGCCTCCGTACATCGTTGTGTTAATGAGCGATGTGACTGCTCTGCGGAGGAATATTGGCAGCCACAAATCAATATCATCTTGTCTGGGATTATGCGAGTTAATCACTGGGCTTAGAGAAGTATTTGTTTTTTTGAGAGCGCCTCTCAGCCGGCGCTCCTTTCACTAATGTTAATTGAAACGCTCCAGTCCTCCAGTGTGAATGGGAATCTACGCAGCTCCCATTGATGAGTGATGAAGTGGCAGACTCCCAGTAAAATGTAAAACGTACACACTATTTTCCACTCTGTAATTCTTCCAAGAGATCACTAGAAGAAGAAAAAAAACTGTGAGTGAGATTCCCGAGGCTGAATGCTTTTCTTCCACATTTCAGAGCTGCTGCTGCTGTGTTTGCAGTGTAGCTGTTAGGGAGCTTTAAGAGGAGCCAAGTGGAGCAGATTTATGTGTTTTTTTAATCCCCCTGTCATAATCAGGGGGCAAACTGGATATGAGAGTGTCAGGGAAGATTCATTCACTCCAGACAAACAACTTCTCTCCTTGCTGAAGGAGACTCCCTGCACATGAAGCAGCAGCTGAAGCTCGAACAGTAAGGGGAGAAATTATTTATGTGAGATGCATTCCAACTCCCCGAGACCTTCGAATCAACCCTGCTCAGGTAACTGTACAGAGGCTCTTCAACAACTCCACCAATAAAAGACAGCATCATATAAACGCTGATATGAATGTTTAAAGTTGCATATTCTGGCAGTTTGTAGCATAATTTCCAGTGTGCTCCATCTGCTTTTTGATTTATCTGAAAGTAATTTGAAAAAATATGACCTTAACAGAGGGAGGTGATCGATCGTCTCGAGTTCCTTATTAAATCTGATTTTTCTTTTAAATAACTGATAATCTACACAAGAAGAAGAGTTGCCTTCTATGTAAATGTAAAGTAAATATTACGCAATTTAATGACAAAACTGTGACCGGTATTGTGTTATACACTATTTCTTACTGTAATTTCTAAAGTATAGTAAGAAACTAAAAATACAGTACTTTGTACTTTGTTTCTGATGTTTAATCAAATATTTTGTCTATCCACATTGATCAGTTAAGCTAGATGTACCTAATAAACTGGCATACTTGTTTTAAAGCAACTGCAAAGAAATCCAAGAAACAGGAGCTCCCATAGACAGCCACCCGTCCTCCTGTAAACGTCTCTTTAAATCGGATAATTGGAACCATGCGGAGCTGACGTCAAACCACCTACTGAAGGTATGAAATATGGTGAGCTGCCATGTGGTCCAGGGAGCCAGGAAGTCTGACCAACTCACCTTCATGTTGCCTAGCCGTCTGGCTCGCTCAATGACCAGAAATTTCTTGATGAGGTCTCTGGGGGGAAAAAGAAACAGAGAGTGAATCCAAAGCTGTACAGTGTGTGTCTCTCTCCCAGAACTGTCAAAATGACAAATGTATCCTCACCAAAGGTAAGCTGACAGCGTGTGGAAGGTGCCGAGGGCCGGCTAAGTGAGTTATGTCCTTTTGACAATCTTTTAATTGATGAAAGTGAGCGCTTTTTCACGGACGGCAAACTTTCTGCTACGATAAACCCGTGCACGTGATGCAGACATCCATGTGAGGAGTTGATTCACAGGGGTCTTAAAATGGCAGAGTGGAGGTTTTCTGATGAAATGCGATAGCTGCTGACGGACGGAGATAAAGGTGCCGTATCTCACATCCGACGAGCTGCTGACAGCCTCATAAATACGGCAGCTGGATGTTGACAAGTCAGCTATTTCTCAGGTTTTGTCTAAATCCTTCCTATGCTTAAAGACAGGAGTGATATGTCACGGAGAAATATTTTAATCAGCTCCGGGGAAAATATTTGTATTTATGCCTTTTCATGGATTTCGTGAAGGAGAAATTCATCCTGAAATGATGAAACCAAGACATAAAGAAAGGGTTACCCCGTTTCTTGTAGTTCATTATTCCATGTCATATTTTAAGTTTCCTTTCCCTTTTTCTAATCTTCAATCTGGACTTTACTCCTTATTAAAGCTGCCCTAATTAATTTTTATATCAACATTGGACTAAATGATTATGTGTAATATAAACAGGTTCTCTGGCCGTGAGATAATTATCACTAACTCTGCAGCTCCTCTTCTTTAATAATGATCGGCCCACTTTATAGAGAATTGGGGGAAGTGGGCATGGCTTTCTGAAGTCCATTTCCATGCTCAACATGTCCCATAAGTTGTTGCAGCATTTAAAGGATTTACAGTATTTGTTGAACTCATATGCTGCTGAATTAGGATGTTTTTTTATATCCAGAATGGATAAAATGGTGAGAAATTTGTGGCATGTTTGCTGTAATTTCAAGTGTCTCTGCTACCTGTCCAGCACCAAACAGCAAACACACAAAGTTTGCCAGTAGCTGTTTGGGCATTTAAAATTTTAACTACTGTTTGAACATGGGAAATAATATTCAAAACTTAATGATGTGTGAATTGTAAAATTTACTGTGGAAAAGCACAGCAGGCCACAATTTGTGCTCCAGTGAGGCTGTTAATAGAATGTGCTGCCACTCTGATCTGTTGCATGACATCAGCTCATTAGTCTGTTGTTGTCTTGCTAAAAAGAAATGAAGAAAACTAGTGAGCCATGGTGAGCGGATTACTGCAATTGCAAAAAAAAAATAAAAAATAAAATCTGAGGAGTCATGTGTGACAGAAGTTTGGATTTCACACCAAAGATGGAAAACTGGGGATCAAGGTAAGGCATTTCCTCCATGTTAGACAGTGAAAAACAGTTTGCATAAAGTTAGTTCAGGATTAGTGTGTGTGTTTTTATTTGTTCAAACTTTTTTAAGTGACATCCCAGTGAAGAAAATGGAGCATTTAGCAGCTACAGTGAAGATATGGATATTGTTGCTGAGCTAAATGAGTTCTGCTCTGTTCTGCTCTGTGTTGGTTCAATGTCTAAACAGGAAAACTGTAAATCTCAGCTCTAAATTTACAGTAAAATCTGAACAGTACTCTACTTTACTAATGTCACACAGTGTCATACTGTATATTTCAAAGCAATCTTGTAGAAAAATATTACAGCACTTTAGGACAATGCCATTTTTTGTAATATTTCTGAAAGGAAGCATGTATGGTGTGAATAAAAGTGGTCCAAGCACAGAACCCTGTGGAACACCATGACTAACATTACCATACCAAACTGTATATTTCAATGCAATCTGGGAGAAAAAAATATGTGATTACAGAACTTTAAGATAAGCCATTACTTACAGGGATTTATTGTAAATTTACACTGAAAAGTTTTACAGTGTACTGTGAATATTCAGTAATTTACTGACAAAACTGTGGACAGTATTGTGTTGTAAATTTACAAGAATACAGTAATATACTGCTAATAAATTTCATTTATTTACTGTATTTCGTAAATACAGAAAGAAACTATAGACAAACATTTATTTGTGGCCTGATTGTTCTTAAAAATAGATTAAATTATATTTAATACTCCAAGATCTGGAGAGATTCTGCAATGTATTATACATCAAAGTCTAACAAAGCTGGCTGAGCTTGTTTCTCCTCGGGCACTTTCAAACTGTTCAGTGCTTTAAAGGTTTGCTGTCCTGCTCAAGAGCACTGAGACAGTATAAGTGTTGAGAGGAGACACATTCCTGTCAGCCCCCTGGGGACCCAAACACATCTCCACACTATATATAAGCAGCAGAGGACATGTAGGTGGAGGCGGAAGGTCGGGTCAACACAGTGTCAGCATGTCCATAACAAATCCTTAACAGCCAGCTAATTTTATGGCCAACGACAAGACATTTACTGCTGGGGTCACCCTGGGACACTTCTCCAGACTGTCTGATTGTCTATGCTGGACAGCAGCTGCTGCTGGAGACACAGCAGTCTGCCTGCAGTCTTTTCTGCAAGGCCTTTCACTCCTTGATGGATGGCAGTGTGTGACATGGAACTGAGTAAGAGTGATATAAACGGTGGAAATATTAAAAATCCTTCTGTCGCCTGGACGCAAGATAGATGGCTTAACAGTTGTGGGTGCGCTGAATTATCCGGGGGAAGCTGTGTGTGTCTGGCCTCCCCTGGGCCACTGTGTCAGTGCATACACACACACATATGCACTCAAAGTGCGCTGAGCCTGTAATCTTGCACATTCCCGCACCCTCCAGCTGGTCTAATAGGTGGTGTTAGCGGTGGGGGAACCGGTCCAAATCAGCTGGGTGTGTCATTAGTGACTGCAGGTCCACCTGAAGCCCCTCTTTAGCTCCAGGGAGCTCATTGACCTGTGTTAAAGGGACGCCGCGGCACTTAGAGACCCCATCCACAGCCAATACAGCCCTCACAATCTTTGAAGTATAATGCTTAAATAGTCATCTGAATGGCGGTGGGGGTGGGGCGGGGTGCATCAGGGATCCTCATTAGGAACACTATCACGTCCTGACTGGCCACAGCTCACGGACATGTAGGTTTGAAACGAGAGACAGGAGAGCAGATGAGGACACCGAGCTCCTGTTTTCAGGGGTTAAAAAGTCACAACTATTTGGTTATTATTTTAACCTTTTGGTGGGGTGTCAGATTAAGCTTTTTCTTGCTATTGTTATTGCTAGTATGTTATTGTTAGTCAGTAGTTAGTAATAGATTGAAGTGATCCGGTAGTAGACTGACAGGTGGACCACACTGTACCCACTACTACCCTCCGGTCAATATGTTCTCTCTCAAACAGAGAATGGGTGTGTGGTTAATAGTCATACTTAATCCATTACTAGTGTAACCAGATTACATCATTTTCCCACCAACCACCCAATTACAGTAGTTTGGAAAACAGCACTATGGCACATACTTTGATCATTTTATGGTTTTTAAGATCACAAATGAGACAACAATCAGCACAACACACCGACTATCTCTCTTATTCACTCACTCACTCTCCTCATAGATTGTTTATAAGCTAATAAGAACTCATAGACTGTATGTGAGCTAATCCTAACAACTTTATGAGTTAGCATTAACTATATGACTGTAACATTCAAAGGCTTGGATGAAAAAGTTTAGCAACAACTGTCTCTTTGCAACTTTGAGCACAAAATGAAGTTATTTGTTAAAAAAAATATCTGGCAGAGTGGCTCAACATTTTAAGGCAAGTGACCCTGAAAAATATGAAATATCATAAAAATGCCAAAACACAATGACTGGGGACTTTAAGTGTGCACAATCTGGGTATGAGGAGGTCAAATCTGACCTGTATTAGATTGGAGCATGTTTGGCAGGTACTACACATTGCAGCTTTAAGGACTAATGTACGCTGTAAATACACACACACACTCCTGGCTTGTGTCATTTGACTGTAGCCTGCTTACTTACTTGACATAGAAATCCAGATGGCGTGGGAATTCCAGTTTTCCGGCCAGAATCTTCTGATAGATTCCAAATGGATTGTCATCAAAGAACGGAGGGTACCTGCAGAGAGAAGGACATGTCATCTCCGGCCTGCCCGTCTGAAGCTGTCGCAGTGTGCAAACTCAATTTGTACTCTGCAAAAACAGCATGATGCAAGGAACAGGTAAAGTAGGTAAGAGCTTACATCCCTTCACCTGGATCAGCCGCAACAAAACGGTGAGGGAACACGTGGAGAGGTGAGCATTTAGAGCGGGGGGGCTGTGATAACTGTGTGCTGGAGACAGAGCAGCCTTTGTTCACAGTTATTCTGATGGTTCTCTGTGTGTGTTTGTGTTTCTACCACCCACAGGCCTTCTGCTGCTGCACTTCACTGAATGCTTTCCCAGCTCTGCTGTTCTTCCCTCTGCTCCGGCCTGGACAAGTCATTACCCACAAATTACATAATGGGACCGGCCTCTAAACGCATTACGCACGGAGCAGACAGGCGCATAATCGCACCAGTTTGTCACACGCCGCTTGCCTTCCCAGTGAAAAGCTCCAGAGGCAGGAGACTGTGGGATGGGGGCGTCTGGTTGCCGGCTCTACACCACAGACTCCACTCAGGGTTTTTTTTTCCAAAACTGGTGCTGTCATAGGTAGAGAATTTAGGTCATTGTGGCAAAATGGGAGGAGGACGACATGATCATTTTCTGAAATTTATGGTTTAATAGTCATCATACATGACAAACAGAAAATCTTATGGTATGGATAGTAAAGGGATTTAACACATTACCACCTGTAAAGAGAGGGAAATATACACAAGGAGAGTTATGATGCCATCAGATATTGTGGGTCTGATTACTGTTATGGTTGTACAAAGCTTCTTAAATCTCTAAAATAGGGTTCATATTGTTTCCTGGTTTATTAAACTGATATCACAACAGTCAGTTCAGACTTATGAGGTAAGACTGCTGTTGTATGTTCACATGAGACTGAGACATGTTTAACTGCCAAACATTTATGTAACATCCAGAGGCTTAAAGCACAGAACATGAACATACTCCTACTCCACATGTCATTATCTTTAAATTTAACCCTCTGAATCCCACCAAGCCGCTGACATATTTCTGTTCTTCATGTCTCATTGAGAAATTTCGCCATAAATAAGCCTTTTGGAAAAACTAGTTCCTGTTAAAACAGTAAATCCATGATTGATTTTGCTGAGACAAACCGCCACGGAACAAATATTTGCTGAAAATCGGACAGAACTGCAGGCTGTTTACACAGACCAGAGAGGAGAGGACAGGAGGGGTTGTAAGTAGAGGTTGTAAAAATGCAAATGGTTCAATATGTATAGAATGGGGACCCAATATTTGTTTTTCCAGTATTCCTGAGGACTTATATATTGCAGTGAAATACAAGGCCACATTGAGTAAAATGTAAAAAGAGCAAAAAACGCCCTGAAACTGCGTGTGGTTCAGAGGGTTAATGTCCCTTTTTTAGCTCTATTTCTTGCAAAACTGTGGAAATAACAAAATGATAAGAGGTTTATTTATTCCTTATGTATAACGGAGCTGTTCTCTGTTATGTTAAAGTGTACTGCAGATCCTAATAGTTAACTGTGCATCCTGAGTAAAAAACTCGATCCGACTCTGTGGGTGACAGGCTGGTGTTTCTCCATCTCTAATCACCAGGCTGACGCTCCACTGAACTGAGCTGGGAACAAGGAGAAACAGGAGACGGGGAAGGGGGTCATTTTAATTTTTATTCACCGAATCGAGAAGATTTAGTCCGGGAATAGAGATGCTGTTATTAAACTGGGATTTATCTTTTTATGAAAATACTTTTTTATGCAACTTATAGTGACACAGTGATCCACTGGAAGTAGCTTTAGCTCTCCTTGATACACAGCCACATGTACGAGTGCAGATACACACGGGATGATTGGTTTCCATTAGAGCAGAAATCTGGCCCTGCAGGCAGGATTATCTTTCTCTTCTTCTTCTCTCTCTCTTGGCTTCCTCCCTTGGGGGCCCTGACCCTTCACTCAATGTTTTTTCAACTTGCGCTTCACCCCAGAGGAGGATGATCTACCACCGCTAGCTTTTCAGAAGCAGCCGCTACATTCTTGGATGTGGACCTCTGACGAGCAGCTACACAACGCTGCGAGATGAAGAGGGCTCTTTGTCTGAGGGTTCTTACAGTAGAGCCCCTCCCTGGACGCGTCTGGTGATGTGCTGAGGGCAACGCAGCGTCCAGTCTCGAGCCAGGACTGCTACACTTCAAAGCCAGCCCTGATGAATGCTGGGAGAAGGTCGCATTCTTTCCGCAGATTCAAAGCCACATGGCTTTTCCTCGCAGGATAGAAAGAAGATGGATGTAGGGGTGAGGGGAGCTGACCTTTCAGTGTGCCTGGAGGAGTTAAAGCAGTGTGTATGCTGTCCATATGAAACATTTATATAGGTTTGGTGTTATTTCATTGATTGTATTGTTACTGGTCAATAAGACCCAGGTTGTTGCCAGGAATACAGCCACATAAACTGCACCAGAAATGACATTTTAACAGATTTCCCACGTAAGAATTATTACGTTCGCTAATCATCACAACACTGTAAACCTTAGCTGTAAATTTACAGTGAAATCTGAACAGGATTCTACTGTATTGATGTCATAGTGTCAAACTGTATATTACAATGCAATCTGGGAGACAATAATGTGATTATCGATCATCAAACAAAACTCAGCATGGAGTTCCAGGAACTACTTCAGCGGAAAGTTGACAACGGGGCTCAAAGTTGCTCCATTTTTACGTTGCGATGTTGTGAAGAAGTAATGTGCCGATGCATTTGGTGACTTCAGGGGGTTAATATAACTTGAGTGAAATGACACTTAAGTTAGGGTGTCACAGGATAAGGTTAATGCTCTGATGCCAGAGGCCCCACATTTTTCATAACACCAGAATTGCATGTTTTATTCTGATTCAATGCATCAAAAGAGTCAAATATAAATATAAAAGCTATTGGATTTTTTGCATTAAAATACGCGCCAGTGTACAGAAAGAGCCACGCTACTGAACTGGTTCCATAAATTAACTGTTGGATTATCGAATATCGCCTGGTGTGTCTGTGAAACAAAGTCTCAATCAATGTTTGAATCAATCCCAACCTTCAGGCCTGTTCTCAGACGCACATTATTATTCATGGTGAACAAACCAGAGCTCTTTCTAAACGGGGCTCACCGACATTGTTCTTCGTCTACAACAATGATTCCCATTCACAGATTAATTTGTCGCAGCTCTGCGGTATCCGATGAGCACACAATGAATAGATTTGCCACGGCGAGACAATAACAGCACTACAATTAATTAAATAACTCCTTTGTTCGGCGCTCTGTTCTCTCGCTGACTTTTTCTTGCAGGGTTGTTCTGCTGGATTGCATCACTTGCGTACAGGTGTTGGTGATATTGTGTCCATCCTGAGAGATGATCATCAAGTTTATTCACGGGTTGTTGAAAGTGTTTACTGCCTGGATGTGTGTGTGTGTGTGTGTGGTTAGAACATGACTTACTTTCTCTGATCTCTCATCCCACCCTGGCTGTGTCTTGTTTGGTCAAAGGGAGTGAAATATTGAAGCTGTTGTTCAGTGCTGCTTTGCCTACACTGCTGTGGTGGAGGAGAGCGCCCCCCGGTGTTTAAAACGTGGCGTTCACTGAGCACTGCAGCACTTACCCGGCCAGCATTTCGAAGACGAGGATGCCCAGAGCCCACCAGTCCACCGCCCGGCCGTGACCTTTGCTTTGGATCACCTCCGGAGCCAGGTACTCGGGAGTTCCACACAGAGTCCAGGTCCTGGTCACACAGAGAGGGACGCTTATTTAACAATCAATAAATCATTAAAGCTATTTATCAAGCAAAACCAAATATTGTGTGTTTGCACCTCGTCGAATGAGAGGATTAAATTTGCCAATAGTCCGTTTCATGCATCCACGCTCTCTGTTTATCTTAACTGGAGTGTAATGATTTTTTCTTCTGCCCTTATTAAAACAAGCAAATAGACTATCTGACCTGTTTCCAATACAATCAGACATTTCAGTGATCTAATAGATATTTGGTCTGAAACTAATTATTACACTTCATCATCAATTATTACGCCAATTTTCTTTATAAATTACATTTTTTAAATAGTTTAATACAATTTGTTTGGATATAAATAATAGAAATGTACATTTGTTACAAATTAACAATAAGGTAAATAGTTTAATAAAGCATAATGGAAATAATAAGGTTGGAAAAGAGAGAAAAAAGGGCTGTAGAGTAGATTAGATGTACATATACATATACTGTATTTACTTACATATTTATCCCCTATATATATATACATCTGCCCCTACCTACACATATACATGCAAATCAAAAAATAAGCAACTATGAGGGGGAAAAACAAACATTTCCGGGCTGTATACTGTAATATTATTTCATTGCAACCCTCATAGTCAATCCATTTATAGTGTAATTAGTCATTTCAATAATCTTATAGGTCTGAAACTCATCATATATTCTATTTTCTTTCTAAATGACAGCAAACATTTAGTTGGAAAAACTGGAACCATGAAATGTTACTTCAAATTATTGATGGTTAATCGAATTGTGGCCGCCTGATTTCCGACCAGTCCACTAAAGCATTTTGTTATTCTACTGCAGAGAAATGTTTTATTCTCTTTAGTTTTCAAGATACCAAGACTACAACATTTTTGAAAGAAATCTTCAAATGAATCCTAAAATTACTTTATTTCCACCATTGTTATTAGAGCCAGACAGATATATCTGTACACAGATATTATTAGTTAAAATCAGAGGCATATTGGTATGGGTGTTTGTTATGCACCATGATGAAAACTTCTTTTCACAATATATAATGGAGAAAATTCAGCTTAGCTTGATTTATAAACGGTTCAGCTACTCATTTTATTCTTCTTTTTAATAGTCAGCACCTCATTGAAACTGAACAGTAATGATTTTTATTTAGCTATTTATTTTATTCCTATTTATTCTCTATTTTTTCTGTTTTTATTTATGGAATTGGCTGTTTAATGTATAACATGTTAAATACTATTTAATAAGGTTTTATATTTGAGAAAGTAGGTCACTTTTGCAGAATGGTGAAAATCACTGTACAATCTACACAAAAAAGGTCTATTTAAAATTTTTCACTCAGCTAATAAAATCACTCTATCAGCTGCCATATTGGTTATCGATTCATGTTTACCCTCTAAAATCAGCATCGATATCGGTCTCAAAAATCCCATATCGGTCTAATTGTTATACATGGGATCCCCACATTAAATTGTAATTCCACACAGTCCATAACTGTCAGTGTGCTGAGTGGCCACTACAGTTTGACAGCTGACAGCCTCTGTACACCACACACTGTGTGTATAAACAGAGGCTCTGGTTGCACGGGGAAGACAACACCCGTAGGTAAAGTGATCGGCCCGTGCCACCTGACCCAGCCGAGTCATCTTTTATAGTACTATGAGGATCTTAGTGTGGATATGGGGGTAATAGATCTGAAGTGTCAGTCGGTATAAGCTGCCGCAGGATGAAAGTGTAATGAGGGCCAGAGTCCAAATATAATAAGTACCGGACGATGAGTGAAGGAAGCCGGGCGAGTGTGAACAATAACAGGAAGTCTAAAGCAGATTATTTGTCTCTGGCTGACAGAGCAGCTGATTGACACGGGGTAACAAACACGCACAGTGTTCCCTGTGAAAGCCACTTGTCCTCTGATGAAGAGCACTTGGCCCGGCGCCAGCCTTTCATCGTCTGTCACCGATATCACCTGGGTAGTGACCTCTTTCGGCCGGTTGCCACGGCGACGGTAATTTGTATGGAAATGATGTTGGTCCCGGTGGAGGGTGAGGAGGCTGCTGATGTCGGGGGGAATGAAAGCGCGGGGTACAGAACAGAGGGGGGGGACGTGGGAAGAAAGACGGCGTCGGGCTTGTTTTACAGCAGGCTGTCTGCCAGCAGGGGACACTGTGGCAGCACGGCGAGGACCGGGCTGTGACGGCGCTCCATCACGTCCTGAACATGGAGAGTACAAGAGAGCTAGAGGCAATGAGGCAGTTGTCTTCCTATCCAAGGCAATTCTGCTGCCCTCCATTGCTATAAGTGGGTCACTTGCACATCAGAGAGGTATCTACTCCCCATCTGTTTTGCTCTCCCAGTCTGGGGGAAAATGTAATCTTACTCCATTATGTTTACATGTCAGCGGGGGTCAACACAGCGCTGGGTGAAACGCTTGGGAGAAACACTGCAGTAGTGAGGCTGCAGTGCAGATATAAAGCCGTCTCTTCTTCTCTACGGAGCATCTTTTCAATTCTGCCGAGGTCGCCGCGAGGCCTCGCTCACTGTATATCTAATTCTGACTAAATGACATCAGTCGGGGGAAGTTTGTCCTTCAGTGGCACTGCCTCGGGTTTCACAGAGTTCGGAGGATTCCCTTAAATTCCCAGAAGAAAATATGAGCTTTTTCAAGGACAATGAAAACAGACAGGATATGAGCAGGACGGCTCATTCTCACTCCTCTATTGTCAAACACTGCGGTTCCCTTAACGTCTACATCATTCATTCATTATTCTTCATTCGAGTCACGGGGAGCTGGAGCCAATCCCAGCTGACACTGGCCAAGAGGCGGGGTACACCCTGGACAGGTTGCCAGACTATTACAGAGCTGACATGTAGAGACAGACAACCATGAAGAAGAAAGCTCATTTACACAAAGACCCCAACTGGAAGGAAGGCGAGATTCCAGAACTTCCTGCCTCCTGCAACCTTTACCCAGGTGCCACCTCTCACCTTAACTACATCTATATATATATCCAGTAGGGCAGGGGTGTCAAACTGATCCAGTAAAGGGCCGAGTGGCTGAAGGTTTCTGTTCCAACCAAGCAGGAGCACAGGTGATACTGATAACTAATCAACTGAGTGAAGACAGTTCAGCTGATTGAATGATTGGATTCAGGTGTTTCTGCCACTCTGCCCTTTCCTGGATCAGTTTGAAACCCCTGTTCTAGATGACAAAAAAACTAATTACAGTATGTCCAAAATTGTGTAGTTCACCAAAAAAAAATGTAAATGCTGTTGGACCTGGGTAATAGTATAGTATATCCAAAAATATGAAACAAGAAACACTATATTATAGTGTGTCCAAAACTGGAAAAAATGGCAACTATATTATATTTATAAATGTAAAAAGAAATACACCTTATTATAGGATGTCCAAATGTTGATTTTTGTCAAAAAAATTATCATTCTAAAATGCTTACAAATGCTAAAATTGGCCCTTTTATACTCACACATCATAATACAGCATAATATGTCCAAACATAGCAAGAGCACAGGTGATACTGATAA
>CAFUXE010000744.1:112149-143691 GCA_903364295.1 Serranus cabrilla
GTCCAAACATAGCAAGAGCACAGGTGATCCTGATAACTAATCAGCTGAGTGAAGACAGTTCAGCTGATTGAATGATTGGATTCAGGTGTGTTTCTTCTTGGTTGGAACAGAAACCTGCAGCCACTCGGCCCTTTACTGGATCAGTTTGACCCCCCTGCAGTAGGGTGAGAACACAAATGACACAAACAGTCTCCTGTTGTGTGCTCCATGGGTGAAATAGCAAGTCTGGACATGTCCGGAGTTCATACAAGAAGTCACTAAGTAGCCAAACTGTTATTTTTGGAACATTTTGTGTTTAGTCTGGGTGGAGGTCTGGAAATATACTCATGGTATTATTTCTAATGGGTGGAAAGTTGGTGTTGGACAATGTAAACATGGAAATACAACAATCTGCTGTGTTTTGGTTAATTTCATTACTGAATTTCCCCTCGGGGATAAATAAAGTAATTTTGATTTGATTGACTTGATTTGATTTCCTGTCACTGGATCGGATAATGTTTTGGTTTGCACCAGAGTATAACTGGAGTGTTCACAAGAATTAAACAAACTGTAACAAGGCTTCCACCTCACCAGAGTTTGATTTAAGTAGACTAAACTTTGCCCTTTGCCCAATTAAACGTTCGCTGCGTGTCTTTGGACTGTGGGAGGAAACTGGAGGATCCGAAGAGAACCCACACTGACACGACGAGATCATGCAAACTCCACACAGAGGTGAAACAGTGCTCAGACGTAAAATATTTTATCGCAAAAATGTTTCTATTCTTTTGTGACTCTTCAAGCCTCAAAGAACAGGTTCCAGTCCTTATAGAAGGAAGAGAGGCGCCGTCTCCTGAATGTAAACTGATACTAGCAGCCACAGACCAATGCATGACCTCCAGACTGCATTAAGTCTCCGATGTGTTTCTCCCAAGTTTCATCAGGAATTTCAAATCCACCCTGTGCTGCTGAGTCTAAGTGTAGCTGTGACGGCTGTACAGTATGAGCTCAGGCGTACAGTGAGCGGTGACAGCTGCTTTGTCATTCACTTTCTACTGACAATCAATCACGCATCAAACACCAGGAGCTGAGAGCAGAGTATCCCCGACTGTCACTCAGCAGCTGCCACACACACTACGGGCTGACATCACACAGAAGGGAAATGTACCACGCCAAACACCAACAAAGTTTCTGGTGTGATTAAATGCACTCATTACATAACAGTGCAGTGTTGGTGTCATGTCTGAATAAATGCTCCACTGTCTGAGACTGAAATGTCGTGAGGTCAGTCCGGTTACAAGTTTCAACACAATGCTGTCACAGTAACAGAAATCTGAAGCAGTGCAAGGCCATGCATAGAGATAGTAACGGTCAAATATACACCAACTTCTTCTTCTTCCAACCAATTCCTCAACTTTAATCTCTAATGTCGGAAAACAAGCAAAAAAAAGGACGTAAAGCTATTTTTGCATAAAACATGAGCGCAACTCAGTGTATATCTATACTTCTGCACTGTTGGACTACATTTTCTATATAATAAATTATGTCCTGTTGTATCAGAACAGAAGATAAAGCCTTACCGGACATGTAAGTATTGGACACATCTGACTGAATGATTATCTCTTTAACGGACAGATAAAGCTGAGGAAGTTAGCATAATCATAAAAGTGGTCCAAGCACAGAACCTTGTGGAACACCAAGACTAACATTGATGTTAGAATGCCATTATTTGCAGGGATTGACTGCAAATTTACATTGAACATTTTTACAGTGTACTGTAAATATTCAGAAATTACTGACAAAACCGTTAACAGTATTGTGTTGTAAAAACCCGTAATTTTCAAAGTCAGATTTTAAGTTTTGTATGTTTTTTTGGTTCAAAATGTTGATCCAGTGAGTAAAAGTGAAAAAATAATTATCAGGTCATATAGGTAAGGTTGTGCTGAAAAAAGGTACCAACATGGCATGTTAAACAACAATTTCAGTGGTATAAACAGGCAGAATGATAAGTCAGAAATGGCCAAAATAGCCTAAGACAATGGTTAAAACTAGAGCGGTCTAGAGCTGACATGGGGATCTATCTATACAGTTCACACTGTCTATCAACTGATTTGTATGACCCTTTTTGTCTTTTACTTTGCTTATACTTCATTCACTGTCAATTTTAACTTCTGTCACCTGTCAGAGAGCTTCTTAGCAAAGCCGAAGTCGGTCAGTCGGATGTGTCCTTCACTGTCCAGCAGGATGTTCTCAGGCTTCAAGTCGCGGTACACGATTTCTTTGGAGTGGAGGTACTCGATGGCGCATACGATCTCCGAGGTATAGAAGAGGCCGGTGGCGTTGCTGAAGCGCCCGCGGCTGCGTAGGTAGCTGAACAGCTCGCCGCCCGGCACGTAGTCCATCAGCATGTAGAGGAATCGCTCGTCGTGATGAGTCCAAAACCTGAGAGGGACACACAGGTAGAAAGACGGTTAAATCAATAATTAATAAACGCTGAACACTAAGTTGCTTCTTCCTCAGTCCACAGTTGTCCTCTGTGTCCACTGGACAGTAAAATTGTTAAAGTACTCTCCGACGAGTTGAGGAAATCAGATAAAATAAAAGGCTGTATCAGTCTCAGACTCTGTTTGGAGCAGTGTGCTACAACTATTTCAGCTGGAAGGGCACTTCAGAGGAATAAAACACGAGAGCAGTGTCACTGATGAAGATGGAGGAGGCTCCAGAGTTTTCCATAAGTGCTGGCTGCTGGCCACGGAGACGATTACTGGCTCTCTCCTGCACTGCTATTTTATCTCCACACCTCCTTTTGCTTTTTGTCTTTTCTGAAGCCATATTACCTTGAACTGCCATCACATTCAGTTAAAAACATACACTATTGTAGATCCTTACCTGTATGTACAATAAATAGGCCGGCTGATAAAAATGGGAATACAATCTATATATACACAACACTTTTCCAAGTGTTACAAATATTGGAAAAAAAGTGCACATGCTAAACTTATTAAACTATTTCAATTTTTACTACCTCTACTTACAACTTGTCCACTCCTCTCAGCTCTGTGTAAACAGATTTTCAGTGAATATTTGTCACACGACTCAGCAGAATCAATCAGGGCTTCACAGTGTCGCCGAGGAGGGCATATTTTAATTATTTTTATTTAGTAATTGTTATAATAATGTTTAATGTTTTTTAAAGAATCTAGTTATTCCAAACTGTTTAATTTTCGTGACGTTTTAAGTAAGACATAAAGTGTTAACATTTTTCACAATTTTAAGCTTCGTATTTATTATTATTCTAATGGAAATGTTCATAATTCATAATTTCATAATTTTTTACAGTCTTATTTCTAGGTGGATTAAATAAACCTTTCTTAAAATAATGAGAGACATTCAGAATTTTGGGATAGAAATGTATTTTTAAAAGTCTCTATTTCATGATTAATAAGACATTATTTTGGGATCCTTTTTTGGTCATTCATTTAAAAATGAATTTGGTAATTTATTTATCATTTTTAATGAATCACAGGATTTATTTCTGTCATTACAGTGGCAGCTATGGGCTTCCATATAGACCAGATACAGAACAGTGCCCTATAATTTTAAAACATTTTGGGAACCATTGAATTAGACACTGACATGTTTCAATATGTCTATCTGTGAGTGATAGCACAGCACATAAAGTGGCTGTTACAGGATGACAGCACAATGAATGTTTTCTCATTTCCCAACAATCTTGTGTCAGCTGTTTTACAGACATCACTATTGGCTGAGCTCATAAAGTCAGCGAACGGATGCAGACGTTACACTGTGATATGTCTGCTAACAGTAGCCTCCATAAAGAACTGGTCACAGCAGACCCAGTAGAGCTTTTCAAGTAAAAACATTGCTATTTGGTGTCTTGGCACAAAAAAAATTCCCACCATTATTATGGCACTGGCAAAACAAGGCCTGTTGTGATGTGTATGTCTACTAAATTTGAGAATCAACATCAGGCACGGTAGTGTCTAATGATGAAGTAAAGGCCCTCAGACGATCATATAACACAGTTGCATGTGGCTTTACAGAAAAAACAACAAAGTCTTTAAATGATTTAGCAACAGAATGGTAGCTAAACGTTAGCCATTCAAGTTTGCAACTTGCTTTAAAAAAGTTGCCACTCTTGCCCTCACGTATTCTGTCCAATAGGCAAAAGGACATTTGTTTACAGTGCTAAGTGCGCTTGATAAAGCAGTGTGGAAGAAAACCAAACCAAATGATGAATGCACCAATGTGACAACTTCACCACTGAATTGCACCGAATCCAGTGGACCTTGTATGACCCTATGACCCTGTATTTCTGCGAAGTGAAGTTGCTGCCACTTAAGTTATACAGAGTATTTTAACACAACAGCACTGTATTTCTACTGTAACAGTCCTCTCATTGTTCAACACTACACAAGCCGGCAGAGGCAAGTCGTCACTCTCTAAACTCTATCTCGCTGATGAATGAGCTGTCAGTCAATCACACATCACAGGCTTTCTGAACCGGTGTGTAAAGATGATAAAATGACAGTGAAGAAACAGCTGGGAAGCAACACACACAATATCTAGAAACTGACAGCAAGACCACCAACACAACTCGCAGCCACCTACAAATAACATGGAGTTTCCTGTCGCTTTGATCACAGCCGTAATCGTATCAGAAAGCCGTGAGGCGGCTGTCGTCTGGATCCAAGTCAGCAAAGCAACATGAGAGTGAAAATAAACTCCAAGGCGCAGAAATTCAAGGATTTCAAAGCTACAGCACAGTGAGCCCTTTTATTTGTTTCATTTCATAGAATGGTTTAATTTTATATTATATTTCAGACTCCATTGGAGCGAACCCAAAAGCCTCTCATTATACTGTGTGTGACTTTAATAACTGGGAGTATAACCTAACATCATATCATACTGTGCTGAGGTGAGCTGAACAGCTGTAAGGACTCCATTATATCTTGCTTCATAAAAACACTAGAATTTGATCAGCAGACGATTTATATAACGACTATGTTAAGTACAAAGAAGGAGTGAAATAATATTAATAACCTTTGATGCTGAAACTAAAGGAAAAGCATAAATAAGAGAGAATATTGGAAATTATAATTCATAGTCTGCTCCTTAAGTCTTTTAATCACATTAGGAATATATCAGTGGATAGATCTATTGTATAATGGATATCAGAATAGTTCTAGAATTGAATTTATTAATGCATAATATCTTCAAAGAGAGCGGACATAAAGGTGAATATTATATCCGTTTGAAAAACACAGATGTTTTAAAGCACTGTACTTCCTCACTTCTTTCCGAGATTGAGATGAGAGTCTGGGTGTTTGGCTCAGCGAGGGATTTAGCTTACTGTCAGAGTGAGGTTGCCAGGTTTCATACCATTGTGCTATAGTGCAATATATAGTGCTATAGGAGCACTGCACACAAGTACGGGTAAATTTTTTTTTTTTTTTTTTTTTACAATTATTCAGCAGTATCAAGTAGTTTACCACGGTACAACAGTATCTAATATATCAGTAATGTGTATTCATGTATGTGATGACAGTAAAGTAAGTGTGATACCACGATAATGTCCTGAATTGAACTGTATGCTTTGTAAAATTATAGCTTCATGAATATTTTAATATGAGCAGAGGCTGAGTCCTCACTGAGATAAAGGTACAACAGAATATGAGATATGTATGTGCAGCAGAAAAAATAAGACCATTTCTTTTCTTGCTTGTTCCTCCAGAGCGGCGACCTCAGTAATAATTTGCCATCCATATGATCTACAACTGATGGCATCAGAGGTTGTTTTTAATATCAAACTCATGAACATTTCATTGCCACCGAACTGCAGTTTGAATTACCGGATTATTCTCAGTTTTCAAAGTAAAGATCTGTATTTCTAATTTGAATCAATGAGGCAGACGGTGCCAGCAGAGACTGAACTTTGACCCCCTTCATTAGAAATGTGTGTTTGTGGGTGAGACTGGGGAGCGGACTCACAGTCGGATGAGGAAGGGGTGGTTG
Source organism: Serranus cabrilla (assembly GCA_903364295.1). Lineage (NCBI taxonomy): Eukaryota > Metazoa > Chordata > Actinopteri > Perciformes > Serranidae > Serranus > Serranus cabrilla. Next base: position 118,162 of record CAFUXE010000744.1, read on the forward strand.
ACCTCTGCCAGCACCTCCTTCTCATTGTGGACGTGCTGCTCCTGCTTCAGTCGGATCACGTCTGGGATCTTCATCTGCTTCAGGGCGTGGAAGGCCCTGCTTTTCTTGTCCTTGACCAGGAAGACTCGGCCAAAAGTCCCAGTGCCTGAGGCGGGGGGGAGACAGGGAGGGAGGATTATCCACCGTGACAGGAATCCACAGCACACAGGGGAACTAGACCATGACAAATAACCGCTTATCTAACATTCTGCACGTATTGATTATGTTTGGGTGCTGTGTTGTACTACACTGGTGTTCAAAGCTGTCATTTACCATTAATGCATGCACGCAAATATTCACTGATGTCAAGCACAAAGGAGAAGATAGATGATAGATAATAAGATGCGATGCATACAAAAATACATACATGAATATATAATGTATCGAAGGCTGCAACTACACTGTCAACTTTGGATGTAAATGTATTTGATGATTGAATTGATATGATTTCGTGAAATCTGAATTGGTCATGCTGTATATTGCAATGCAATCTGGGAGAAAAAGTGATTACAGCAATGATATGTCCTAAAGGAAGTATGTATAGTGTGAATATAAGTGTCATATAATCAATATAATAGTCATTTAATTGATTATTTTAGAAAGAAATTCTGTATCAATACCATCTAATATATCAGTAGGTTCCATCTTCTTGTATGTGGTTATATTTTTATTTGCAACATACATTTAGAAGCTAATAAAAAACAAAACAAAACATACTTGGCAGGCAAAGCTGCTGCCAGTTAGTTACAGTTTAAAGTTTTCTAGTGTACTACAACAATGCTGTGAAGTAAGCCACAGAGAACGAGAGAGTAAGATTGTATATAGAGAAAAATTCCTGGTGATGCATAATTAAATACTGTTCCTTTGTCGTGGACTCTAGACGACAATTATCACGGCCAATTTATATCGTGTTGAACAAAAATCTCATCTTCTTGTCTACTCAGCATTATACTCTGTTAACGAAACACGTTTGAGGTCCACCCGAGAACTTTTTACCTCACCCCACAGAGTGGGAGTGAAGTATTGTTTTGGCCGGCGATGTCTGTCTGTCTGTCTGTCTGTGTTTCTGCTGCATATACATCCTCTGGACAACAGAGGGCAATGTGGGGTGAAGTCTGCCATCTCTGATTGCCTTGTTTTGTTTTGAGTTTTGGTAGGAAGGTTTGGACAGTATTTAAAGAGCTTCTTTCATTTCCATTGTGAATAAAATACTTGCCATACAATGGTACAGCAGAGTGTTTTTATTTTTCAGGGAGGACGTGTTTTAGAGATTGGACAGTGGTTTTGCTGCAGCGGGCCCTGCAGAGGCTGTGAACGCTGCCACTGTGATTGCTTCACTGCAGTCGAGGGGAGAGAGACTGTGTTCGGGTCCTGTGATGGTCAAGGCTCTGCTCGAACGTGGATATTAACATCAGGTTGAGAAATCTAATATCAGTCAGTCTTCGATGACATGATGACAGGCTGTTATTATCATTCTTAACTATAAATGTAGGAGTTGCAATAAACCGTCTGCCTCCAGGGCACCAACTGAAACTTCACTCTCAGTTTAGTCTCTCTCTCTCTCTCTCTGTCATATAGTTGTGTAGTCAGTTCCATACCTATTGTCAGTAATATTCTGCTCTTACATGGGACTGATTTATTATTAGTGTTATAAAACTTTTTATTGTGAGGCTTGTATTTATTTCTGCTCAAGATACAGTGTTTCCCACATATAGACTTTACTTATACGGGACACCCAGATAAACTACTGGCCACCCAAGAATATTGTTCATTTATTTAGCTAATTAAATGGTGTGCCGCCAAAGAACAGCCACGAAAGCTCCGGTATCTGAGTGGTGGAAACACAATTGTGCAAATATATCAGCAATTGTTTGTTGCTGGACTGGCTGATTGAAAAATGTATCCAAGCCCAAGTCTGTTAGCTGCTATTGCACACACATAATCTAAATTAGTGGCAAACAATCTGCAAACAGCATCACTGAGCTAAATCCAACCAGTTTTGCATTAATAATATGCAACATGATTAACATAATATTGTTTGTTTCGAAACGGACCAACGGAGCCACTAGTGTCTGACAGGCCGTGGCACTTTACTGCACAGAACCGATCACATTTCCATAGAAGTGGGAGGGTTTGTTGTGTTTTTTTGGGGGTGATGAGACGAGACATAGCAGAGTTAGAAAGACTTGGTCTAGTGTCAGTTGTCCCACAGATTGCCATGCTGCCTCACTTTCTTCTTCTGTTTATTGGCGATCGTCAAACTAGCTTACGACTTATACCTTGCATGACTATGTTAACCCTAACCCTAAAATTATCGCTGTCTGTTAGATGTTAGTTTTGCTAACTAATCAACCAATCAACAACCTTTACCATTTTCCCACCAGTCCACACCAAATTAAACAAGACCCAAGTTTCCTCGCTGCATGCTGAATGCTGAACACACGGTCCTTGATTGGAACCTGAGCTAGCTCGCCAGTTGAGCACACATCCCTCCATAAGCTTTAACGTTGGGGGGGGTCTTGTTCAGAACTGCAGTGGGATCCATAATAACACGCTGATGATGCAGACTTGTTCAGGTAAGATAATTAGCTTCTCAGCTAGCTTACCCCAGCTTTCTACGCTAGCTAGTGGTACTGGCCTTGCTCTAACATGACCTTAAAGTGCTTTACTTTTCCAAACCTGTTCCTATTTATGTTTCCTAAAGAGCAACTACAATTTAATTTGTCCAGTTGCAAGGATCAATTGTTAGTTAGCACACGCTGAAAAGAACCTCCAACTAAATTTAAAGCTTGACAACTTAATAAGTGCCATTAAGTCATTGTGCAATAATTATGTGACTGGTCGACAATTCGTTTCAACTATATCAAAATAGTCGTTAGTTGCAGCACTATTGAGAAAGCTTAGAGCTTTCTTTAAATCAAAAATAATAATCCATTTCTCTGTGGGATAGGGCAGACAACAGAAAACAATGTTTAGGCAGAAGTGAACAGACTGAGGACAGAAAAAGCGTCCTCCCGAGGCAGAATGACTACACTTTCTGGGGCCTCATTGCCCTGAGCTCCGCGTTGTTGTTTTCTTCCAAAAGACGAGGAGAAGCATTTTATTTTCGAGCGGTGCTGATGAGCAGTGAGGGAGACAATAAATGGCTGATGACAATATGTGATATAACAGCCACTCTGAGTCAGACATGCACTGCAGCGACTTCCTAATGAAATGCTGGCTGTCTCATTCCTGTGCTTTACCAACAATGAACCTTTGTCTCAGGTCTATTGGTGTTTCCATAGCAACAAAGAAACAGCGGCGCACCGTTGGTGTCAGATAAACACCTCGTATCTCCATAATGTCAAACTTTTCAAGCAATAAAAAAAAACACCCTATTTTTCAGCGACATTTTCGAAACATCCTGTTGCTTCATGACAAAATACAGCTCAGGCTTTTTCAGATCTCACAGAGCCAGTAATGGACGGGTCAGGTAAGGTTTTTGATTATTTTTGGGGCATTTTAATGCTTTATTTGATAGTGAGAGAGGGAATGGAAGGGGGAAACAGCAAAGGGACCTCAGGCCGCATTCAAATTATCCTGCAACAAGGACTCAACCTTAGGGGTATGCACTCTTGCAGTAAACCACCAGGACGGCCCAAGGTAAGGCCATTTTAATACACCCCTTTTCTTCGAAGGCAGTTTGAGGGCCGGTTCAGAGCCGGTGCCTAATCTCACACGTTTTGACAGCTAAAGAACCGGCATTCACCTGGGAAAACCGGATCCTGAACAACTCTAACTCTTTACTGGTCTTGAACCACGAACCGCTTACGTCAGGGGTTGGGGGCGGGATTATCTTGACCTACGAGAACCTGTGTTATCAGGGTTACGTTAGCGGGCTAGCGTTAGCTCACAACAATGGCTAACATCAACATCTTACGTTTAGTGTTAATGAGCCTAATCACCGTCCATAGCATTGAAGACTAGCAGCACAATTGTGTTGTACCAGTCATGTTTGGATGCTAATGCAGGCTCGCAAAGCATTCAGCAACAATTGTAAAGAGACAATGTAGTACGCATTGGTTTGTAAAAGGGTATTAGACAATCTGCTTTTGAAGAATACAGAGGCCTCAAAGCCAAAGCGTGCCAGAACTGTTTCCAAAAGTGCAAACTTAAATAATGCATAAAAATGACCTGAAATTGGAGCTCAACAACACAAAAACACCTGAAGAAGACGCCACTGCTTATAAAGAGCAGATATGAGATGGATACCTTACTGTCAGGTATTCGACACCCCTGTCTCTCTGCATAACAATGTGCTGAATCAGTGTAACATTTCACCTTGCTGAACAACCCCTTCACTGCACAAGGCCTGCATTGTGTGAGAGTGTTTGCACACGTTCATGAAGGGGAGAGAAAAACAAAATTACTACTTAGCCGTGCTATAAATCATAGAGCTGCTTCTTTGGCATTTTCTGAGATGCACTGTAAAACATAATGTCATACAATGTCATACTGTACTTTGCAATGCAATCTGGGAGAAAATATATGTGATAACAGCACTTCAGTCATTATTTACACAGAAAAGTTTTACAGTGTACTATAAATATTCAGTAATTTACTGACAAAACTGTATTATTGTAATTTACAAGAATACAGGAAGTTACTTACTGTAAAGTTAGTTAGTCAATGTAAATTTACACTGAAAAGTTTTACAGTGTACTGTAAATATTCAGCAATTTACTGACAAAACTACCATTATGTTGTTGTAAATTTACAAGAACACATGTCAAGTGTACACTTTATTTCGAAAATATACTAAGAAACTGTAAAAAAGTAGAGTGCTTCCAGGTAATTATTGTAAATTTATACTGAAAGTTTTACAGTGTAATGTTATATGGACAAAGGACAACTTAGAATTAGATTCAACCAAGAAATGGCCAGCTGATTCCAAAGACTAAAGTACTGTCAGTGATAGTTACCACTCTGGAAACTGGGTCAACACTGACTCCTCTTCCACCTGCTCTGTTTTTGGGGAAAACAACTGCACTGCACGCGACTTTGAACGGATCAACAATTCCTGGAATATCATTCTGGGGATCGGGATCTTCAAAAATGAGTTGAACCGCTCTAACTGGACTGTTGCTTTCAAGTGATATTCTCTGGGTCATATAGGCTACCACAGCATGTGACTGCAGCAAATCTATCTAATGGCGCAAGAGAGTTGCCTCATGATTTCAATGACAATTAAACAACAACAGCAGGCAGATAAAGAGCTTTAGTTGATTTGTTTTAGGCAGCAAATCCCTCTCATCAGACAAAATGGCTTGGCAAATTGGATTTTTGCGTGCAGCTCATAAGCTCGAAGCATTCTCCCAACAGCACAGGATGAATGCTGTTCGCTGCTGCACACCTCCCTGACAGGCATTAAGCTCGGGCTTTGTTGCTCGCATGTAGCTTAATGCATATTATTGAGCTACATGTCATCTATAAAGACGCAGTATGAGACCATAAATCACAATGTATGTTAAATCTAACTATTGCTATTAATGAAAAAGGTTTGAAGGATGCAGTGTCATCACTCTGTGGTGGTTACCATCAATTCATCTACCATCTGGCTTTTTATGATCAGTCTGTTACACTGTCAACTGTAAAACACAGCACTGTAATGCAGGAGACTCAATAGATGGCTCCGTTATTTCACCCTCTAAAAAGGATGTTTTCCTTATAGAAAATTGCCATCTGAAAAAGTAACCAAAACGAAGCTTAAAATTGTGATACTTAAAGAAAATCACTTCATTCTACATCTCTCATTTAAAACAATAAACCCGTAGCACTACATAGATTCTGTTAAAAACATTAAATTATCTGTTCCTGAATGCAACAAATCTGCATGCATATCTGTTTACACAGAGCAGAGAGGAGAGGTCAGGTGAGGTTGCAAGTAGAAGTTGCAAAAATGCAAATAGTTCAGTATGTACAGCATGTGGAGAATCCATTTTTTTCAATATTTGTGACATTTGTGGGCACCAGTTGCAGATATAGATTCTATTTTATTCCATTTTTTAAAGCATTATTTATCAGAGAAATTCAACTCTGTTGTCATTTTAACTGTGCTACTCTGCACAAAAGATATTTTTGAGTGGCTCCCACTTGTAAGGATTGTGTTGATTAGATACAAAGAGATAGAGCTGCAGGACTTATATACTGCAGTGAAATACAAGGCCACAGTGACTGATATGTAAAAAGAACAAAACACCTTGAAAGTCCTTTGGGTTCAGAGTGTTAAGCAGAGGTATCATTATGTTTTTTCTGTATTGATTAACTCCACCAAGGAGGTGATGTTTTCGGCTTGTTTTGCTCGTCTGTCTGTGAGGAGGATTGCAGACAAACTTCCAGCCTGTTATTTTAGAAAACTCAGTGGAAGGGTGTAGCGTCGGCTGGAGAAGAACCCATTGATGATTCATTTTGGAGCCGATCCAAATCACACGAGCGTATCCACAACTTATTTTTCACTTTTGTTAACACTGCGAGTTAGGGCATGGCCCTCGAGAACGTCTGCAGTCTCTGAGTGTCATTCTAGTTTTGTATTGTTTTACTTTCATAACTGGAAAACCTGACTGACTGTCACTGAGAGCTGCTCTTCCACATTTTTTCTTACCCCAGCCACCTGTTAATGGGGCACTTCTAAACCAAGGTATTTCACCAAGTAGTTTTAAACTGTCCAAAAAGGCCTGGGATAAAACCAGGGACTCCAAGGAGGTCATTGAAATGCATCAAAATATAGAATTTGTCGTTTTTAATGCATTACAAGGACTTGCAACAGTTTTATCTCGGATCTCTTCTGCCCCTATTCTCCCTCCAGACTCATCAGGCCTGCTAACCAATCACTGCTCTTCAGTCCATGTTCCCAGTTAAAATCTGAAGGTGATCATGCCATACCATGTGTGTATAAAGAGAAGTGGATACAGTGTTGGGGTGGGGTTCTGCTTATTCCCTATGAAAGTTGCAAAATTTGATTTTGGCATATGCATTGCACGTAATTTTAAAGTGTAAACTTGTGTTATTTGTATGCAGATTGAAGAGATAGTTTGGACTTATTAAGGTGTAGTTATAGGAAGTACAGTTTCAATCAAAACAGTCAATGTCTGTTTAGGTTTACACAATATTCAGAGTATTTTATCACTGTACTTTGCTATCAAACTGCTGGGAGTTGCTGATCAAGCTGAACTAATCCTTAAAAAAGACAGAGTGTCATTATTTTTATATTTTATTGAGGGGAGAACTGATTGACTGAGAACGACGTCCTGTGTTTGTGTTCTTGTCAAAAGGATTTATCTCGGAACAGATGGTTCTTGTTCTTTTAATGGCGAGTCATAAAAGGGAGCACCCTGAGCTCTTGTGTAATTCCATGATGTAGGTGTGACTCAAACTTTTATCATTTGGACAAGTCAAACAGTAGTGACTCAGGCCCTGAAGGGCATGTCATTGCCTAAAAACATGGAGGTTGTCTGAATAGTTCCTCACTAACCGGCCAGTGGACACACCCTGACTTATGGAACATGGCTTTAGGCTGTTTATGAACACTCACTGTCTTCCTGGATAATGGCAGATCTGAAATCTGAAAATATAAACTTGCTCACAGGTTGTTGCTGGTTGGAGTACCTGGTGCAACACTGCATGGAAAAGAGCAGAGCTTTGTATACATTAGCTGAGTGTTTGTCCTCTTTGCCCTACCTTATTTAGATTATACACAGGATGTACACTTTCTCACACGATTAATCTATTGGACAGATTATAATGGCCGAAAGTCAGCCGCATTATACAACCTAAAAGCATGAAAAAAGATAAGTAGGTCAGCTGTGACTGGCTGACATATTGATAAAGAACTGATATTATGATATGAGACTATCAGTTCAGGTTCAGTTCAGACAATTTAATGTCAAATCTATATCAAACGGAGCTGTCGCATTTATCTCAATATCAACATTTAAACCAAGAATTGCAGCTATGAAACAGATAACAAGGATCTGGTTGAAACCGAGGTCATTTTTCTTTAACACCTGGAAGTAATTTGTGTTTTAGAAAAGAGTAAGCTATAGAATCAGAAATCAAGAAACGATGGAAAAAATGGATTAAATAAGATTTTCGCAATTGAATTATATTACAGTATACAGCCCTGAACAGTGTATATCAAGAAAACTATTGACAGGTTACCATATAGTGAAACTATTCAAAAATGGATTGATTCATTGTGATTTTTTTTATGTATAAGTACCAAGTTTCCCCCTAAATCTCTTCGGGTTTTCTAGCAGTTGGTTGGACAAAACATGTTTCAATGGCAGCTTGTGCTCAGGGAAATTGTCAAGTGGAACCCTTAACTATTCTTTAATATCTCATTGGAAAAATATGGCAAAATCAATCAAGATACACTCTGCAGATTATTCTATAATGAAAATGATTTGACCGTTTTTAATATGCATTACTAGTATTGAGGTCCAAAGCGAGAGGATTAGTGAAAAAGTATCGCAGTTTGAACTCAGATGCATTTAGAGATAGAAATAAATGTACAGTATATTACTGTGTTCTTGTAAATTTGTACTGTTGTTTACTGAATATTTACAGTAAAATATAACACTTTTTAGTGTAAATTTTAGGGATGGCATCATACCACTTATCCAGGACCTGAATGCTGATACCAATCCAATACTATCTTTTCCCCTTAAACAACTAAGATGTTAAAAAGTCCACAATAACACACAACACATGCTGCTCACCTGTCTCTACAGCAGGTCACCCGAAGTTTAGTGAAGCATCTAGGTAATAGTTTAGTCTTATGGATCGGATTATACTTTTTAAAAATTCTGATAACTGATCCAGTTACTTTGACTAATCTCGGCCTGATACCGATACCAAACATTTGATTGGCACATCCCTAGTAAATTTACAACAAATTCCTGTAAATAGTTAATTGCAATATACAGTATGACATCAGTACAGTAGAATACTGTTCAGATTTCACTGTATATTTACACCTAAGGTTTATGGAGTAATCTATTAGCATACTCTTCTGTCTGTCCTGGAGTTTGGCACTACTTTTGGCACTTGAGACAGCTTGAGACAGTCTTCCGTACTCACCAACTGTGGCGATGGTCTCCAGGTCATCAAGGCAGTATATCCGGTTATTTGGTGATGCTTCTCCAGCTGAACTACTGGCGTTACTTCTACTTTCTTTCAGGGAGTTGGGCTCACTGTTGACTCCGACTTTTGCTTTGGAGGACGCCATGTCTTATTTTCGGGACGAGCTGACTATTTGGGTTTATAATAAGTATCCAGTGGGACAGTTAAAATCATACATGTCTGGAGGCAGAGGGCTCTCGTCAGTCCATCTTCTTTGTCTCGCTGTGGCACTGCGGGGACACCTTCCACACCGGAGAACTGAGCAGAATTACGAACCAACGTTTATGTTAACACGTTCAGTTAATTAACATTCAATAATAAATAAAGCACCGGCATGACTGAGACAAAGAAGCTGGTGGCAGACAGGTGCACTGGCATGTAGCGTTAGCAGCTAATATCCATAGTGAGCTAACACCGGAGGTCTGAAAGAGAGGCTCCGGAATAAAGTCTGCCACTCCGGAATGTAAAATACACTTAAACCCTCATTAACTAGATGAATCCCGGCTGTTTTTTGAATAAACTTTACTGACTGTCTCCATTATTTACCCAGCCACAACAACAGACCTCACCCAGCGGCTCTTCCCTGTCCACATCCACCAGGAAGAGTTATGGTTGTCCGAATCATTTCCGGTCAGGATTTTCAAAACAAAATAAATTTACAGAAAGCGAAGTCATCATTGCCATTATTGCTAATGCCATTGTTTTCTTTGTTTATAGCTGTGCTGTAGACGGAAATTGTTTAATGATGTTGCTCTAATAAAGTAACTAAACAAGCATTTCTTTTTTTAAGTTACACGTGTGTTTTGTTCAGCTTCCTGTATTTGCTACCTGACTGTATGCACCTTGACACAGCTGGCAGACAGCAGCTGCATGTTGACGAAATGTGGCCAATGAGAACGAAGCTGTCCAGGGATTCTAACCAATGAGGTGACAGGAAGGGTGTGGCGCTGAAGGCAGGTACAGTTGGCAAGTAAGGTAGTTACACAGTGCAGAAATACTCTGTAACGGGTAAAAGTACAAGTATAAAGTATTAGCACCGATAAGTACTTCAAAAAATCCATTATGCAGAATGTCTCAATTCATAATTATATGATATTATTGGATTGCAATAATAGAACAAGTACTTTTACTTTTGATACTTTAAGTACATTGTGATGATGATACTTACTCGACTGTCAGCCTACTTGTAATTTTTTTTTATGAATGCAGGATTTATATTTGTAGTGGAGTAACTTCGCAGTATGGTATATAATACTTTTTCCACCACTGTTTATAGGTAAAAGCAAAGAAAATAAAAATCCTAATCATGGAAAGCTATAGTTAGTAAAATAAATAAATAAGTTAAATAATGTATTAAAAAAAACTAAAATTCACAAAGATAATTTTAAAATGTAACTGTAATAAAAATAACCGAATAGTTCATATTTCATTAAATCAAACAATCTGATTTAAACATTTTCATGGCACTATAAAATCAAAAACACTAATTCAGTCCATCCATCTGTCTATCCAGCATGTCAGTCTGAAGAAACATATAAAAAGTTAAAGGCAACCATGACATTGCCACAAAAGTTGGTAATGATAGACAATAATCTTTATATTTGGTGAACCAACCCAGCTGGTCTCTGTGGCAGGCAGGCAGTGAAAATAGGATTCATCAGAGCTTCTTCAGGGAGAACAGCTGCTACTGCTGCTGGAAACAAGGCCAATGATAGTTTTGAGAATAAACCAAAACAGTAATATAACCCCGATAACATAGACTAGAAAGCTGCAAGGAACTGCAGAGATGATGATAATACCCTGTGGATTTGACTTAATGAGCATATTATGACAAAACAAACCTTAGAAGTAAATTTACATTGAAGTCCGAACATTATTCTACTGTATTGATGTTGTATAGTGTCGTACTGTATATTGCAATGCACTCTGGGAGAAAAATATGTGATAACAGCACTTTTAGAGAATGTCATATTTCTTAAAGGAAGCATGTATAGTGTGAATAGAAGTGGTCCAAGTACAGAGCCTTGTGGAACACCATGACTAACATTACATTGCAGTGTCTCAGTGATTACAGCACTTAAAGAGCCATTATTTAACAGATTTTACTGTAAATGTGCACTTTACATTTTTACAGTGTACTGTGAATATTCATTAATTTACTGACAAAAGTATTGTGTTGTAAAATTACAAGAATACCCTAATTACAGGCAAATTTATCGCTAGAAATATACAGTTTTTCTATTAAAAAAAAATACAGGACTTTGCAGGTGAAGCTGCCAGTTAACTTACTGTAAAATGATTTTACATTGAAAAATTTTACAGTGCACTACACTGTCACTGTTCAAATACAGCTATTGATACACTGTACCAATACTGTTTTTCAAATACCTAAGTAAGTGTGTCCTTTAAATAGCCCGTGGCGGTGCAGGCTATACTTGGATACAGGGTTGAAGGTGTCGGGAGGGGGGGTGGGGTTACACGTGTGCCACTGACATAAACTTAAAATAATCCGTCCTGAGTCAGCTGCCCTCACTTCCCTTCTTACAGTCAGACGAGGCAGAGGAGAAGTGAAGTCCTACTTTATTCATTTAAATATGACTTGAGGTGTCGCAGCTCTGCTTGCTTTGAAGTCCTGTCTGTCCTACAAATTTGTATTTTACACGGACATAACTCTCCTTTAGTATGGCATTTATCCTCCTCTGGACTAAATAAATCAGCACAATTCTGCATATCAGAGCCATTTAAAAGGCATAGGATGTGTAATACAAGCACATTAATTTTAATCAAACATAATTCCGATTTCCTGATTTGCACATTCAGTGAGTGATTCATAGTTTTAAAGTTTTCGGACCGCATTAGCAATGCAAAGCAGAGCGGCTGCTATTAGTATTCATGCTGCGGTCTGGTTTTTTGTCAGACTGTCTGCTGCATGGATGGAATAAAGATGCGTTTGATTTAGACAGAGGTGGCCTAACATTTGCACTTGCGTCCTCAAGCTGTGAAACTATTTGGCACTCCACTATGATACCAGCGCTCCTCTGAAGCTGTCTGTCAAACACACAGAAAAGCACAGAGGCTTTAAATAGGATTTCAGTCTGAAAGATAAGGTTGTGTGGAGTGCTTGTGATTCACCCAATGTGATTGAAAGAGTTATCTTGATGAGAGAGACTTTAAGTAATTATGTTAACAAAGAATGTGTTCAGTGATATCAGCTAATGATCTGCTATCATGGACGAAGTTTATTAAAATCAGTGATCAGTAGAAAGGAACACTTCGTCTGCTTTGACACCCTATTTATGAGAAAACCCTTTTTTAAAATTCAAATTTTTTTGAATATCAATGATCTTTATCTCTTTTATTTGCCTTTTTTGCAGGTTTCCTTAAGGACTCCTTTCCTTTACTTAGTGCGACTGACCTCTTCCTCTCCTGAACTTTAACTCTCTTATTAAAAGACAAACAAGACTAACCATCTGACGCACCCCACAGGCTGTTATATACAGCCGGGAATATTTAAAGGACACATTAAATGAACCACATGATGATAACTTACACCAGGGCTAAAAATAAATGACATTTGTCCTAAAAGCAGAGATAGATGAAAGTAACTACAGGTGGAAAAGCAACCTACCATGTAATGATAGTCATTCACTCTTAAAGGGATAGTTTCAGATTTTTTTTACATTGGGTTGTTACCTCCACCAAGGAGGTTTTGTTTTCGCCACTGTTTGTCTGCCTGACTGTGTACAAAATAACTCAAAAAGTACTGTACAGATTTGGATGACATTTTCAGATCTTTAAGACAGACTGTCTGCACTGTTATTTGCAAGTGATCAGATCGGATATTTCGGCCCAGACAACCAATCTGCATCAATGAGAATATGCCAAAAAATAGATTTGTGCTGGCAGTGTGAACGAGGCCTTTGTCAAGACAAAAATCGCACTTAAGCCCCGCCCCCGCCCAAGGAGAAAACAATCCATCTCTCTCCATTGACTTTGTGTTGAATGAAGGAAGGTGCCGTCCTGTCAATTCCATCTGTTAGCAAACAACAGAAAAATGTCTAAAAGCTGCTGTGTGGTAAAATGCACCACCAACAGGGTGAAGAACCAGAACTGAATTTTTACAAGCCAACAAATTGGAAAAAAAAGTGTTTTTAAGACAAAAGTGGATACAGACATATATGGATGTGAGGCATTAGCAGTTACATTAGCAGTGTTTCTATTAAATTTGAAGAAAATCTGCGAAAATTTTTCAAAATGTGAATTAGGGCATCAACTGGCTTAGAGCAAATAAACAAAGCTGCGTAAACTTACTTCGGTCAGAAGATGGCAGTGTAATGTGCTGCTGTATGCTAACCTATCAGTAAACAGTAGAAGAAGAAAAGATTGCACAATAGAGAGAAAACAACAAAAAAGACGTTGCTTATCGGACAACTTTGGCTTCCTACGAGAGATAACGAAAAGATGATGTTGGAAACAGCTTCTTTTGGGTTTTCTGGTAGAGCGAAAACAGTCATGTGAATTAAATGCTCTCTATGTCAGAACTTATTTGGAAAAATTGTTTCCATGTCCCGTTTAGAGCATTAACTATTTTTCAAAAAATAAAGGACCTCTTGTATGCACATTTTCGTTTAACTTTTGATGTTTCCATCAAGCTTTTCTTCAAAATGTGCAGAGAAATTAGTTAATGGAAACACAACTAGTGGAGAGCAATTGATTATTTTCCCCTTCGGTGGGGGCGGGGCTTAAATGTCTCTATGGTGGCACTAAGGGAAAGGTTGTAAGTTCACTAAAAATCATCAAGAATCATCCTGTGGTGATTATGAATGCACTGATATCCCTGAAGCTTGAGCAACAAGAGATTTAAATGTGAACACTGTGGCCATTAAAGTCCCAATGTGTTCTTGACCAAAAAGTATTCCTGGAACATAAGTCATGTAACGCCTGAATGCGACTCCTCTCTGTGGGTGCTTTAGTGTGCCGCCACCGCCATTATCTGTCTCATAAATGCTTCTCCCATCTGCTGAAGTCAGCCATACTGTAATATGGTCATCCAACTATGTAATGTGTCCCCCCTCCCCGACCCACACACACACACACCCCGCCACATTTCATGTCTAACCCTCCTTCTCCACAAGTTTTCCTCCTGCTCTTAATGTTGCCTCCTGGCTAGTGTTTGAGCAGCTGCAGTTATCAGAATGATGATGAGAGGAGGGGGAGAAGTGAAGACAGTGTTGGTGAGGATGTGGTCTTAAGCTGCTTGATATTATAATGGTCTGCCTTCTTACAAATCTGCCCAGTGGTAATACTTCCTGTCGGGTTTTTGTCCCTGTCCTCACATGACCTGTTCCTGCATTCAAGGAGGAATCAAAGACAGGGAGGGGATATAAGAGGGACTCAGACATTAAATACATTTTTACTTTGCATATTTTAAGCTTTAAATAGAGTGAGAGTATATCAATGGGGATTAGGGTTAGAATCATAAATGGAGCCGTTAATGTGAAGACAGTCGCTGGCTAACTCTAACAAAATGGACATAACTCCGTTTCCCATCATGAATTCAGTTTTACGACCATTTCTTTGTAAGGTGAGGGTCCATTATTTTCTGTTATTATTATGTCACTTTGGTGGTCTAACCCTTTAAAGTTCAAATATTTTAATCTTAACGGTTCTTTTCAGTTTCTTGCAGTGTATTACTAGAAATACATTTGCAGTATGTTGCTGTATTCTTGTAAATTTACAACACAATCTGTTCACAGATTTGTCAGTAAATTATCTTGCATTTGCCCAAAGTGGCTCGCAGTCCAGCGCAGCATTCTAAAAATAGCGTAAAACGGCTGCAGTATCGGTGAATTTATGCTACCAAACAACAAAAAGAAAAAAAATGTCCTGGTAACGCAATGGCATTCTCTTAAAATGCTGTTATCACATATTTTTTTCTCCCAGATTACATCCCAATATGACACTGTATGACATGAATAAAGTAGAAAACTGTTCAAATTTCACTGTAATTTTACATCTGCGGTTTACAGTGCAGTGTATGTGGCTTCTGCAATGTCTGATAAAACACTCAGTTCAGTGACTTGAACAGCATCACTGCTCTGAACTTTGAGGTTAAAGAGAATTAGATTAATAACTGCTTTTTTGCAATTACTGTGCCATTAGATTATAAGTACATTTGGATCATCAGTAAAAACTAATGGTGAATTACTGTCTTTGAATGCTTGCTCACTTGTATGCTTTCATTAGATAATTACTGACTCATTTGACATCCTTGCATGACTTTTCTGAGGGGGCACAGAAACTAGAAATCAGCATCGAGGAGCCGAGTGCTTAATTATTGTTCGCCGAGGCCTACTCGTGTATGCACAGTGTAAGACAGAGGAACATTAGGATGTGTAACACAAGCAGTGATATAAGCAAAGCTGCTCTGTGTACTGTGCTGCCTCCTGTCTGAGGTGAGTATGAACAAAGGGACCGGATTTAAATGTCTGCTCTCTGTCTGTGTTTGCTTTCCTCCAGTGAGCACTGCCTCTCATGGGTTCATGTTTTTCATACTTAACCCTTTGGGGTCTTGCCCTAAATGTTTACCATGCCATGTTGGTATCATTTCTTTCAGCACAGCCTCACAAAAATGTGAACACAGGTTGCAAATATAAAATATAAGAGGAAAAATGAGGATAACATCTAGTTACATGGTTTTATACTGAATATATTTGACCTTAACTCTGGTTTAACTTAGCCTGACATCATCAAACAAAACCTGGCATGGACTTTTAAGCCAGAACTTCAGAGGGAAGTTGACAGTAGGCCTCAATGTTGCTTCATAATTAATTATGACTTTTAATAATACTAATTGAAAGGAACCAATAACAACAGTTTGGTTTTAATCCAGACTACAGGCTATCCTCTCTCATTATTTTCCGAACATTTCTCATTATAATTACTTTTTTTTTTTTACCAATGTTTGAAAAGAATGTTTTCGTAAAGAATCATGCAAAATACTCTATCGTAGAAAAAAAAAATACTCTATCGTAGAAACACTTTCAGCTGACTTTAGAATTTCTGACAGTCCTTGAATGTATCACCGGTTTAGAACAAAGTACCGTATTTTACTGACCAAACTGTAATAACTATTTTTAGGAATACAGTACTGCAAATTTATTTATGATAATGAACTGTATTTCTAAAATACAACAAGAAAAAGAATGCAGGTGAAGCTGCCACAAGTTAATTTCCGGTAAATTCACACTGAACATTTTTACAGTGTAAGTAGTTTCATAATGCTCCTGCAGTGTTAAAAAGATATTAGATACTCTTGAAACACTTAATTAGCTTCAAAGAATAAGTCAGTTTAAGTTTTTAAAAATGTTTTAGCTTCAAATGTTGAAAAAAAAGCTCCCATTCAGCTGTCATCACTGTGGAAAAAAAAACACCCCACAGTAATCGCTTAACATGGAGGTAAAGCAGTAAGGCAAACATTCACACAGACTGTGAAGGTCTGTCAGCGAGGTTAATTAAGCCAGGATGGACTTTATGTTTGCACCAGATCCAGATGTTGACTCTAGCCTGTGATAAAACGAGGCCTGGCTGCAGTGTTAAAGGATGGAGCTTTGGCAGATGTCCACTGCCAGTCACTGTGAATGCACCTGTCCTGCGTCCGTTACTGTAAGAGGAGAAATATTGGAATGCTTTTATGAACACCTTGCTGCTCCTGTGTGTGGGTGGCCGACTGCTCTGTGCTAATTTATACACGCCATTAACCTCATTTACATCGAGAAAATGTAGATTTGTGAGGGCTGCATAACCAATAACTTCCTATCAAGAGTTTTTTTTTAAACTGCTTTGACTGTCACACAAAGTACACCGGCGTAATACTAACTGATGCCCTGAGTTGACTTGAATTGGACAGACTGTGCTTGATCTCCAACAAACTGATTTGATCTTTTCTTGCTCTCATCTCCACCAGCAAACACAGCAGGACAGAGTTGTCAGGGCTGCGGAAAAAAGAGGCGTCCTGACAGCTGAGGGATCCAGACTGACAGAGCCTGAGGCCAGCCAGCAACTCTCATTATCCATCTGCCTCAATTTGCCCGAAAAACAACATCTCTCTAACGCTTTCCCCTTTTTACAAGCAGAGGGAAATAAGAGATGTAATCTAACGCAGGCAAATGATTACTTTCTCTCACTCTCGGAAAGAGAAATCATTCCGTTTCTTAATTGGTTCCAGAAGTAAATTTGTTGTAACATGATGATAATAATAGATTATACACAATTTTGGTTGAAAATAGTTAAATGGTAGCCTGACGACGTCATACTCATGATTCTAGTCAGAATGAGGGTCTGAAACTGATCCATTGGGCTGTGATTATGGGCCGTGTTTCAACCGAACCAGGAAAAAAAAAAGCCTCTTTGCTCGATTGGATAGATCAACAGTTAACCAGAGCAGCGTAGGATGTGACGTATGTTAAGCGACGCAGAGTTGATAGTAGATGTTTTCCGGTGTTGTAAAAAGAATTTAAGGATACACGGAGTAGTTTCCAACACGGTACTCATTTTTGAGAGTCATAGTAAAGTACCCAGGCTAGTTAAATGGCTTAAAAAACTGCAATGCTATAAAAACATCCAGTTCATCACAACTTGCACTGTAAACCTTAGATGCAAATATACATTGAAAAAACATGATTAGATTAGAAGAATATTCCATTATTTACAGGAATTTGGACTAAATTTGGACTGAAAAGTTTTACAGTGTACTGTTAATACTCAGTAATGTACATTTACAAAATACAGTAATACACTGCAAATGTATTTCTAGTAATACACTGTATTTCTCAAAAAGAAAAACACTAGAAAACTATAAAATACAATATTTTACTTTAATTATTGTAAATTTACACTGAAAGTTTTACAGTGTGGGTCATATTTTTCAATATCTAACAAAAGTTGCCCATCATTTATATTGGTACTAACAGTATTGGACACAAATTACTAACTGAAAAGATGTTTGGCAATGCAGCTGCCTTTTCCTTTTACAGTTGGGATCAAATCTCCGTGTAGAGTCTAAGCGCCAAAGACTTTCTCTCAAGACCACATTATGTCATATAATTTGTTACAATCATCACATGCATCTGTTATAATATTCCAGGACTCATTTATAAGCATGCCATGATATCTGTGAAATCATATTTTATAACAAACTTTCATATTTACTTCACTCTCTTGTCTCTCCTGATTGAAATTATGTCACCAGTGCCTTGGACAGAAATAGCATTGTGCTGCCTAATTTGTGAATGCATCCAATGCATTAATTTAGTGAAATCAAGTGTACCCTTCTCTTTGCTGAATATTAAGCTGACATGGTGAAAGACAGCAGTAAAACTGTAATAATGACACCCACACATCATTCAGGAACCAGTTCTGTGCTGTTGTAGAAATAACTGTTTGATCAGACTTCATCATTTATGCGTGTTTTCATAATCTAGAAACAAAATGTTCTTTCAGTCTTGAACAGTGAAGTGTTGGTCCAATTGATTCTGCAGTTTGCAGTCCTGTAGTCTGTATCTCACAGTCATGAAAAAAACGTTTTTCTGCTCTCAGGGAAACAATTTGACCCCAAACTGCTTGGCTAAACACTTTTGTTAGAAACAAACTGAAAGAGCAGCACTGACAATAGTTTTTTTTATACTCAATGCAGACTGAATGTACACACTAGAGGACGTTTTCTATACAATGTACTGTGAGCAGATCAATGCAGATAAAATCCTTATTGTCAAAAGTTTCTCTTCTCAAACACGGAGGTGATGTAAATAAGGACAAAGTTGGATACAGGTGGGAGGTGGATTGTCTAAAAGAGTCTGCTGCTCAATATCAGCACAATGTCCCTAATACAGAGAACAGAGCTGTGAAGTTCACCCTGAAGCTGATTCATCCAGAATACAATCAGTCTCCGAGGAGAGCACTGCTGAACATCCTAGACTCAGCCACAGCTGAAATAGACACAGAAAATAGCCACAAATCCTGCTAAAGACTGTAAAATGTCTCACTTTTCTTCAGCTGCTTGCAGGAACACGAACAGATGGAAACGTTAAAATCCAGGTTGCTTAAGAAAGTCACTGTAGGTGAACTGCTTCTGTGGGAAAACAAAAAGACGCATTGAGCTGGTTCAGATCCTATATCCAAAGATACACTGTAAAATTTTTATTACCTCTGCCAAGGAGGTTATGTTTTTGCCGGCGTCCGTCTGTTTGACAACGTGTGAATTGGGACAAGAAACAGGTGATTAGATTTTGGTGGTGATCGGTGATCAGGAACACCATCTGGAATTTATATTGTGAATTTATATTATTGCGTAAAATACATGCTTTCAATATAATCCTTCAAGTGTGTAATTTGGTATTACGTAAGTGACCCTATTGCCTTGGCGGAGGTCTGCGCTCTCCGGGTGCTTTTCTAGTAATATCATTTAACTAACTGGCAAAAAAACTTACATTTTTACAGTTTCTTAACATATTTTAGTAATAAAGTATATTACTAGAAATACATTTTCAGTATATTACCATACTTTTGTAAAATCACATCACAATACAGTTCAGTTATGTCAGTAAATTACTGAATATTTACAGTATAGTGTAAAACATTTCAGTGTAAATTTACAGTAAATTCCTGTAAGTAATTGTCCTCTCTTCAAGTGTACTGTAGCTATATTTGTCAGTTTCCGGTTAAAATGAACAGTCTAGTAATCATTTCAGTACTTATGAGTTCAAGTCTTGTCATTTAAAAGGATGTGTTGGCTAAATATTCGGCTGATTGCTCACATAAATGCCCAATTTTCATAATTTAACGACAACATTCCTCATGGGATTTGGTTTCAAATCCTTTTGAAAGCTTTTGCTTTTCAATTTAAAGTGTGTTTTTA
Source organism: Serranus cabrilla (assembly GCA_903364295.1). Classification (NCBI taxonomy): domain Eukaryota; kingdom Metazoa; phylum Chordata; class Actinopteri; order Perciformes; family Serranidae; genus Serranus; species Serranus cabrilla. The sequence goes on from CAFUXE010000744.1 coordinate 138,275, forward strand.
TTCATTACTCTCCAAGGCTCAAAGGGTCACCTCACTGATCCAAACTCAAAAAATACAACACTAGAAAACAAATGAACACACTCAACTCAAATCTACCAAATATACTAACTGCTACCTCAGAACTCATGTACCGACACAGTACTGCTCATGCTTCAAGTAACGGGCGGACTATAAAGAGCGTAAAGGTCCGCTAAACAGTATTTTTTAAAAAGTTGAACCCTGTTCTTCACTTAGTTAAGTGGTTTAATTGCTTGAAGTTCACCATTTCCTGTGACATTTAAAAATACATTTGTTTAAAACATTTACTGAGGTAATAAATCAAGTGAGAAGTAGGCTAATTTTCACATAGATTTCTATAGAATTATACTTTTTTATTTTCAAACCTGTGGCGTCGCCCCCTGCTGGCCATTAAAAGAATGCATGTTTAAGGCACTGTCTTAACTTTTCAGGCCTGTAGGAGGCCCCCTTGATTTTAGCCACAGTGGCTTCACACAACAAAACCGTTTAATGTCATTTTAAGGGCAACATGAGTCGGCCTTTTTCTGACGAGCACCACTTGGTCACTCAGTTGCAAAGTGGCCCTTGTTTCAGTAACACATTGATTGTCTGGCCATCTGTTGCAGCACCACAGCCAGTTTCTGAGGCGTCACCCCTGATGTTTAATGAATAAGTGCATTTCTCTAGCTGGACTGAGCCATACTGAATGCTTGGCCCCTCTCATGAACAGTCAAACAGCCAGGACGGCTCTGGGGCCAGACGTGCTCTTCAGAGCGTACCCGCTATCCAACCACCTCTCGAGACGAGCGTCTCAGATAAGCCCCGAGTGTTTGATGGGAAAAACTGTCTCCCTTCCTTTATCAATCTCAAACAGAGAGCTTTTTTGCACCATTATTCTGTGCTCTAACTGATAAGGTGTGGAGAGCCCAGGGTGGCGTGAAAGACATATTGTGGAGGCCTGCGGTTTGCAAAGATAAAATGAGACTGAACCACAAAGGTCAAAGCCATCCGAGAACACGCTGAATGAGTCTGTCTTCCGTTCAAGCTGCTCAATACAACATTCAAGGATCATGTATAATTCCGAGCTTTTATCAGGGAAATGTCCTGTGTTCTGAGTTATACATTACAGCCATGTTGCTGGTACCTGAAAATGATTTTAGTTTCAGTAACAGTGGAGAAGGTCAGTATTTAAATATTCAAACTGTAACCCACTGCTGTGTGTGAGGAATTTTGCTCTACTCAACACCCAATAACACTGACAGCCCTCCTCATATTCACACATCCAAACGGCCAGGAGCCCCAATGACATTCCCCCCTTTGCCCACATGCACGAGGGTCCATGTGGACTGGTGTCAACATATGTCGTCAGCAGTATATTCACATTATACCAAATGACTCAGTTAAAAGTTTCAGTTGGCTTCAAATGTATCTGAAACATGTTCTCTGATCATTTTAGACATGGTTATTAAAGGTTCATTATATCATATATCATGACTAGTGGACATTGTTAGAGTCATTAATATGTTTTATTATGTAGGCAGTGCTTACAGGACTTTTTAAAAAAAATTTATTGCAGGAGTTGATAGAAATGTACTTTTGCAATAATAATAATAAGGTTGGGTATGGGTCGTTTTAACCAACACTCATATTGGTCGACATTGGTGGTCTCGACCTATTCTGCTATTAAGGTTGGAGATCTTGTCCCAAAATATGGAAACAGAATGACTTTGATCATTAGCTGCAGTGTTGCATTCAATCAAAGCCAGTGGACTGCCGCCTCTGGGTTGGAAGTGAGTTCCTGCCCCAAGTGAAGGAGTCTTGGTCACGAGTGAAGGTAGAATGGAGCGGGAGGTGGACAGATGGTTTGGGGCGGCATCAACAGCGATGCGCATGTGGTACCGGACATACCGAAAGAATGAGTTCGAGGATAAATCGGCCAAAATGAGTTCCTGGGCTCAGCCTTAGAGATAGGGTGAGGAACTCAGAGATCCGGGAGTTCGGAGAAGTGCCTCCCAATGGTGGTTTTAGGGGGGTAACCCAACTGGTAAGAGTCCCTGAGGAAGACCCAGAACACACTGGAATATGTCTAAATCTCATCCGGCCTTGGAACACTTTGGTTACCCCGAGGAAAAACTAGAAAACACTGCGAGGGAGTGGAGTCTGGTATAGCTTGCTTAGTCTGACCCGGCCCCACACAAGCTGAAGAAAATAGTTGGATGATATAAAGACACCAGTTGGGTGGTATATTTAAAAGAAAGCTGTGTACACTGAAGAACTGTGTCGTGGCCCAGCCTGGACCTTTGGGACTGAGCTAAAGAAAACAACACAAGGCTTCAACCACATGTAAAGGAAAGGAGCAGCGGTTGGAGGCAGAAGTGGTAAACCTTAAAGCTAAGCTGACAGTGCATCAATGTGAATATCAGTTCAGTCACCTGGAAAATATCAGAGGGCAGCTCGAGTAGCATCAGGTCCTGTCTGCGTGAGGCCTCTGACTGATGTGGATGTTGACATAGGGCAGAGCCTTGGCGCAGTGATTGGTGCGAGTGCTAAACAAGCTTTACTCATTTACAGCGTCTCCCCGGGAGAGCAGAGGGGCTGCCTGGCTGCCTGACCTGAATCTGCCGTCTGCTGCCCCCAGCTACACTGTGGGGGGAACACAAAGTGTCAAAATTGTTTGTCTTTTTTCCTCTTTTAAGAGCTGTTTTTAAAACTCGCTGCTTCTGTCTGACATCTGGAGAGCTGGAACGGTGGAGTTTCTTCTGTCAGCTCAGACAATTTTGAGCTTGATCTACTGCACTTAGTGTCATCACCTCTGATATGGACATAACTGGGCAGGTTGTTTGAAAAGGTTATTCAAAGTCCAGTTTCTGTGGGATGACCTTAACATGAAGTTCTGTGAATTAGAAATGTTGTTCTGGATGGAAAACTGAAGTGCTGTATTGCACTGTAAAGTGCAAATTTGCAGGGAAATGTGAACAGTATTCTACTTTATAAATGTCATACAGTGTCGTGCTGTTTGTCAGTACAATATGGGAGAAAGATGTGTGATATAATGCTAATTTATTTCTAGTAATAAACTGTATTTCTTAAATACAGTAAGAGTCCTTAAAAAATCACAGTCCTTTATTACTGTAAATTCCCAATGAAACATTTTACAGTGTATTATGCACTAGTAGGCCTAGCTTTAAAGTCCTGGATTTAAGTCCTTAAGGATTTGTTTCTCAACCTTAGGGTTGGGACCCCATGTAGGGTCACCCTGCACAGAAGACATTGAAAAATTACAATTGTCTAATACATTTACTGAGGTAACAAATCAAGTCAGAAGTGGCTAATTTTCTCATAGACTTCTATACAATGAGCATTTTTTAAAAACCTGTGTTTAAAAGGTCTTTCAGGATTTGATTCTCAACCTCAGTGTTGGGACCCCAATGAGGGTCACCCTGCACACAATACATTAGAAAATGACATTTGTTAAATACATTTTTATGAAAAAAACATATACCTGTAAGTCAAATTCGACAAATTTCAGCAATACCAAATTAATATGACTACATGGTCTGCTGAGTGCTTATTTTAGAAGTTTTGGTTCAGTATTACGTTTGAAAAAAAAATACTTTTTTTAAAGGTGTACAGCGTGTTTGTGCTGATCAATCTCAAGAGCAAGGTTGTTTTTTTCTCTCGATTCAGGCCCGGATCTTAACTTGGATTGAGGTTCCTGCTGTGGAAAAGCAGGTCGAGTTCCTGAGTCCTTCAAAAGGTCCTTGGTTGATGGAATTGTTCGTGCAGTCAAAAGGACTGAAATGAGATCACTCACTTAAAAAGCGGAGCCACTACAAGTGGTGTTGCCCCTACAAACTGCCCTGCATCTATTTCACTCTATAAAAGGCCACGGCACAGACGAAGCACCCTGCACAGATCTGTGCTTTCAGCCACTTTGACGGCCCAATATCTCAACCACCTGTGGACAGGTCCAGCTAATGATGCAAATATTTGGTTCCTGCACATTTTCTTCCTGCACTCTGTACAACATGTTTTCAAAAGAAGAGACAGGAAAGCAGCAGAAGCCCCGGCTACCCGTTGAGAGCAGGGAGATACAGATATCCAAGTGTTGTTTGAGACGACGTGTGAATCCGCTGCAGCGCGGCTCGACGCGGGAAGCTGCCAGAATGCTTTATCCACTCTTGTGCTGCGACACAACAACAACATGATGAATGTGAAGCATGTTTAGTGTTTGCAGTGTCAAATTGAATTCCATTTCTTGTGATTACAAAAGCGCTCCTGCAAAAAGGTAAGGCTACTAAAAACGCTTCATTCTCATTGAAAACAATTACAAAAAGCCATGCTTTTCCATGAAACATTTGTTATAATTAACTTATGCTAAAAAAAAAACAAGAAGACAACCTCACTAACAACCAACATCCAGCAAGTGCAACAATACAAGCCCTAACAAGCAGCTAATATCAGGTTTTCACAAACTTTTCAAGTCCAAGAGTTTATTTATCATTGCAAAGTGTTGGTACTGCTCACAATTTCCCAGAAATCCCTGCAGCAGGCAACAGGACCAGCTTTAGATGGATCTATTTGGGGCATTAATTTATGCATGATTATGGCTACACTGATAAGAGTCAGTGATTACATCTTCACCCCTGACCCCTGAGGGGGCTGTATCCAGGCCGTCCTGCATGCTCTTTGTTAAACTGTGCTGGTTTTATTGCTCACATTAACTATCCGCTTCTTCCTCTGTAAAGTAATTCAGAGCCTTTGGTAATAAACTGAAACGGCATCTGTTGCTGTAGGATTTTGGATTTTGCCAATGCAAACACTTTCATGAACCTGGGGCAATATTGTGTCGTCTTTATTAATTTAAACCTGCAATAAACCAGGTTACTCTCATTGAGATAAAGGCCAGCAGCAAGTTGTAAATAAACCTGCAGACAGTCATTGTACGGACCAGTATTCTCTGTGGTTTCTCATGTTTTATGTCTTCATTAGGCAGATCATTTGCAAGTAAAGAGAAGCACCAGTTGTTGTAATTCTGTGGTAGAAAACCTAAAATATCACTTGTTGACCATCTGATGGTGGGGGTGGATAGCAGTGTGGTGAGCGAGGCTCTTGTAAAGGATTTGAAACAACCATAGCAGACTCTAATTTTTTGCCTATGAAGAGAGCCTGATGAGGCATTGAACAAACAGTACGACACTGCATGACATCAATACAGTAGAAAAGTGTTAAGAAATCATTCAAATAAAAACATTATGATGTATCCATCAATCTATCGATCGTTGCAGCTCAAAACAACTTATTGCTTTGTGTGCCCCCATTTAAGACTGTCAGTTCAATCTTGCCCAGGGAGCCTGACGCAACACTAATAACGACGTTGTCGATGAGAGAGGATGAAAGGAGCGTGAAATCCATGTAGG
>CAFUXE010000744.1:143782-158183 GCA_903364295.1 Serranus cabrilla
CCCCCCCCCTCCGTACACATTTGCGGCAGCTGTCTGTCACCGGAGAAGAATGAGGGGATTGGAGAGCAGGTAATGACAACTTACAGAATGGCTTCCTGACTAAACATAGCAAAGCCCCTCCGGCTATGGCTGAACTGTGCCTGCTGTGCCTTACACCTCCTTAGCAAACACCAGGCTTGTCTCTTTTCCCTGTCTGGCCGTGGGGGGGGTGGAGACATCCCTTTCACCGCCACGTGGGGGCGCTGTGGAGCTTCGCAGCTGCAGGTGTGACACACAGTCTTGTTGATTCTGCTCTGCACTGGAGGTTTAAATTAAACATTAAACACTGAGGAAAATGAGAAGAGAGGAGCGGGGGGATGACAAGAATGGAGAGAAGGAGAGAGAGAGAGAGATTCTATTCATGAAATGTCTACTTTCTTTCTTTGCAAAACCTGACATAACACAGTGGGTGGATGATTCATTGCTCATGAGGGACGATCTATTTCGGCAAAGGATGAATATTTCGGGGACCTTTTACTAACAGCTCCTGTTGTTTTGTAAATACATTAGGGTCCCAAGGGACTGGTTTAAAATTCTGCTAGGTTATCAACTTACAAAAAACCATTAAACAATCAAGGTTCCGATGGGCTGTGGTCAGTGGTCGGGGTTAGGATTTGTATGGATTTTTACAAGGGTTAGTGCTCTCAAGGATTTAGCCAATGAATGGCTATTTTCAGGCTTTTGTGAAATCTGTAAATGCTGCCACGGAGGACAAATGCGACAACATGCGTGCTTTCTTCCCATTTCAGGGCCAGATGTGATGTAATCGAGTGGCTGAAATGTCAAAAGTGGGCGCAGGCAGGCGGAGTGAGAGGATTAATGCAGTGGCTCTGAGCCATGCAGCCAGTTTTGCTATCATGACCTTGTCGACTAACTGCCAGTCAACTCAGACCTCCGAGGGTTTCTGCTTCCTTAGCCGAGGCCGACGCCGTGTCTGTCACGCCAAAAATCCTCCTTCCTCGCAGGCCTCCGGAGACGCCACATGGCAGGTAGGCAGCAGTATGGAAAAGACTGTTTTTTTTCATTGAACTTCAAGGAGCGAACGCCCCTTCCGACTCCCCCACCCACACCGAAAGAGATTAGAGACCCAACTCAATCAACCTTGGCTTGAATTTTCCTTCTGAATTAAGAAATCTGCCGGGGACAATTGGAGGACTTACTCAAAGACACACACACACAAAAAGATTTTCTCATTGTGCAGCCAGGGGTTTTTGTGTCTAGAAGAAAGTGAATAAATTAAATCACATTAGATAGTGCCTAAGTACTTGACACCGGTGCCCAATTAAGATCTGTAAGGCCCGGAGCACGGAGCACTGAAGGAGCCTATAGCTCTTTAATAGCAAATATATGACAAAAGTGCTTTGCTTTCGACTTTGATAACCTTGTTTTAATTACGCAATTACATGGCCGTCTTCTAACCCTGCTCTCTTTGGTGCATTTAAAAGCAGCCTCCACAGTCAGGGCCATTTGTTCGGCATAACGACAGCTTTGAACTTGCGGGAAATAATATGCAAAAATCTCTCCTTTGATGCAGAGCAAAGTGCGCTTATTAAACAATTAGCATAGTTATTCTGGTGGTAATCACCCAGAGAGACTGCAAATTGGCAGGAGAGTTTAAAAATAGTCTTGTTTGAAATTTCTGTGCCGTGTTTAATACCTGAGTGCATGCCCCGCAGCAAAACATGCGTCTCCGAGTGTAAGTGTAGAATGTGGGTATATGTTCATAAAGGCAACAATATGAACACGTCTTAATGTTTCCTGTTACTATTCTGTCAATAAAGCTTATTAATGTTGCAGCGTGTCTCCAGCAGGAGGAGGAAGACATGACAGCCGCAGCTCTGCCTCAACCGGATAAAATACTGATGAGGCAGGAGCTTTTATCATCCCGAGATGCCTCGCTGATGATCGCACTGTTTTAGCCTATATCACACATGCACAACATGAAAGTGCCAGTACTTGAGATCACTGTTTTTCTTTTTTCTCCATCTGTGGTGCTAACATCCTGTTGCTTTGGTGTTCCGGCGCTGCAACATCTCAGAGATCAGCTGTCAGTCAGGAGGCTTGTGCAGTACCTGAGGTGCAAACTCCGAACGGGTGAGAAAGCTGACAGGTTTGCCGTGTTTTTCATCTTTTTCTTTTTTTTCCAAGGGAATGCAGTGATGTGGTGCATAGGAAGGTGGAAACATTTCTGTAAGTCTTACCCTATATGTTCAGATTTAATGAAGCAATGATGAAATAAGGGTGGATTCACTGTATTCATCCTGCAGTGTACCTTTAGGTTTGGGTCCATATTTCCTGAAGAGAAACTTAATACTACCCTCTTTTAGCCAACAATGTGTTTCTAACTTTTAAAGACGTGTGTTCCAGGAACTCAAACCCACTGTAAAACTTTTCACTGTAAATTTACAGTAATTAACTGTCAGCAGCTTTTCCTGCAACATACTGTATTTTTCCCTTCAGTTTCTTACTGTATTTTAGAAATACAGTGTATAACTGGAAATAAATAAGCAGTATAATACTGTATACTGTATCCATGTGAAAACAAAAGTTTTAAAGTTAACTGTAAACCTTCATGTCCATACATTTATGAGAATTCAGGAATGTAATGCAAATGTATTTCTAGTAATACACTATTTTTCTAAAATACAGGAACAAACTGTTAAAAAATGCAGTACTCTGCAGGCAAAGCTGCTGCCAGTTTCTGTAAATTAAAGCTAAAGAAGTCTAACAGTGTAAGCCCATTCATTACCATGTGATCTTACATGACTCTTACGCTTTAGTTGCTCACCGTATTGTTTGTGTGGCCATTTAAAGTCCTTTGCTGAAGCATGTGTGTCTCGGCCTGTCATCCTGATTTTCTTATTTTCACCTGAAGATGTTTCTATCAGCCCATTGTTGCTTTTTAATTCCACTCTCTCCGATGATTGATTCCATCTTTTCTCCATCTTGTTTTTCTGCCATCACACTTTATCAACAGTATGTTCTTCATTGTCACTCAGCTGCTGTTTTATCACTGCACAAATAAACTCTCGCTTGTTTTGTTCGTGCAGCTAATGCACTTTTTCTGCCACCGCGTCTCAGGATAACTATAAATCATTTGGCTTATTTTTCTTTAACATCATATCCCATTTGAGTCAGATGGAAAGAAATTAACAACAACTCACACACACACACACACACACACAGATATGACTCAATGTTCTAACAGAAGGTATAGATGAATATTTATATATGAATACATATATTTTACTCACTACAATGTAAATGTTTCCATGCAGTTAAATGACATCGACATTTGGCAGGCAGACTGGAAGTAATGAACAGATGTACTTATCTTAACCCAAACCTTTATGTTTTCTTAAACATAACCAAACTATGACCGTTGTTACGTTCCAGGTTTAAAAAAAGTACCATCACCAACACAGAAGTTAAGTCATGTACTGCTTTGGACGAGTTCAAAAAGTCACACAAGAACAAACAAAATACAAAATGCATGTGACGTTATGGCGGCCATGCTGGCAGGAATCTGTGAGCTGTTAAAGTAGGAATAGTTTGAAAAGTGTGACTGGGAGGAATCAATAAGAAAGTAATGGGAAGTTGAATAATACCAATAATGTATAAAAAGGGCTGAGGCTACACTGTAATATATATATGAGTGATAAAAATACAGGCACAGATGTCCCTAATGGAGTTGAACATTTTGATATTTTTGAAAAATGTGGAAGGCGTAGTAATCAAAAAATGTGCAGAATGTGACCGTTTTTGTCAAAGGAGTCTGGTGTGCGCTGTGTGTTGCTGTGGATGAGGCTGCAGCAAAACATATTAAAGTCAGCTAAAAAAAAAAAAAAGGTTCTGAAGCCGTTATCCGTGCTGTGTTCAAAGCCGCCAGACACCACTGACAACAAAAGCAATATTACCTCACAGAAGACGGGTTGCCGCTCTAAAAAGAAATGAACAATATTCCAACATTTGGGTTTTCCTGAATTAAAAATGCAGTTTGTTACTCTCATTTTAAATGTGATCTTGTGTATTTGTTTTGCTTTTTAATGTTTAACGATGGAATTTCATGAATATTTAATGTAATGAAATGATACGCATACGTTTTTTCATTTATCCTTTTAAAATATGTCAAAATATTGTTGTAAAACTGGTGTACAGTGTGATTCAGAAATAATACAGTTCATTTGTATCAGCACCCCTTTCAAGTGCAGCGTAAACAAGGGCAGCAAGGTTAACGTGCCACACCATGAGCAAGCTCTGATATTGGCAGTGAGCGCGGCTTCGGGGAAGGACTAAAGGATGAGCTATCTCATGTCAACAATTTTAACAGCCACATTACTCTCTGAAATAAAGTGGAAAATATATGTTTGTTTTTAAAGTGAGTGGTGTAACGGGTCCACCTGGTTCAGTTGGTTGGTTTGTGTTGGGCGACTTTCGGATCCAAACCAACATAGCGTGCACTGTAAAATATTCTGTTCCGCAATTTCCAATTTAGCATAGCTAACGTTAACTCAGCTAATGCTACGATGTAGATCTTTCTGAACAGTAGTCTACTGTATCGACGTCATACAAAACATGTGATTACAGTTCTTTAAAAACCTTTAGAAGCTAAGTTGTATAAGGTACTTACCCACAGATGTTTCATTTGGCACTACTTTTTCGTAGAACTTCCATGTTCCTTAGCATGAGTGCCACAGATTCCGTCCAAAACAAGCAGAACCAAGTCCTACCCATGCCAGCAATAGCTCTGCGGGTCTGAATTGCAATGCAATCTGGGAGAAAGAAATATGTGATTATGTGATTGTCATATTTCCTAAAAGAAGCATGTATAGTGTGAATATAAGTGGTCCGAGTACAGAACCTTGTGGAACACCATGACTAATGTTTCTGTGCAGTGCTATACTAAATATTTTTAATACAATCCGGGAGAAAAATATGTGATTGCAGCACTTTTAGAGGATGTCATTATTTAACAGAATTTATTGCAAATTTGCACTAAAAAGTTTTACAGTGTACTGTGGTAATTACTGCTTTAAGCTAAGGCCTTTAATGTTTCTGTGAATACCTGCAAATATCCATTCAAAATAAATCCCAGTAGTGGGAGAAATGCTGATTATTGGACTTCCTTTGGTAGAAAACAGTTGTTTCTCTGTGGAACGTGTTCACAGTGAGGACTGCAGATAACGTCAGGCTGATGCATTCATTCTCTGTAGGATTAGATGGCACAGAGGAAACCAGGGATGTCTAAATATTACTTTTACTGGCTAAACTGCCGTTTCAGAGGCCTCGCATCATGCACAGACATAAATCCCATGCAAAACACTTCACACCTAACTTGTCACTGTCATTTATTACAGCTCGCTGCAGTAACACTTCAAAGGAGATTTTGAGGCATAAAACACAAGTAAGCAATTGTTCAATGTGGTGGTTTTATGTTTGGAAATTGAGATCTGTGATCAGAAGCAGCAGTTTAGTTTACTGACGTCTGAAGTGCTGTTATTGAATCAAATTTCACAACAAAAAGAACAAATGGATTGATGAATCTGACAGACAGCGAACCAAGAATAATATACTGATGTCATAAATCAAATAAAGTTCTCAGTTTAATTCAAAGAAGTATGACAACTCCTCACCAAAACTGCCGCCCCACGTAAAGGTGAAAACACTAATGGGTAATGGGGCTGCAAGACCAAATCCTAAATAGGGAGCGCTCAGGTGAAGTTAATCAAGTAAACGAGGTGAGACAAAGAACCAATGAGTGATGAGAAAAATGAAAGGAAGTGAGGTCGCTGAGGATAGAGTGTGGGAAGCAAGAGAAAACAAGAGCCTTCACTACCGGCCACTTTTGAAAAAATTGTCAAAATCAATGGATTTCTTGGATTTGTTTCCTTGTGTTGTCAGTATTTTCGCTATTGCCTTTAATTGAGCCCACTACTGCATCTGAAAGGAGAAAAATAAAGGCAGAAATCACCATGTGGGTAAAAAAGGAAAATAATTTCATGTTTTTATTTCAGGTTTGTTTCTTTTCTTTCTGTCTTTTGTATCCGAGACCATAAAAATGCTGAATCTCTGGCATGTGTTTTTTCCTCCGTCCTATGTAGCAAGTTGTGAACAATGCAGTAGTGGAGTCATGTCGCGTGCATCTGAGTCGGGACTTTCACGCTGACAAACAGACACATCAGTTATTGATTGCAGCCATTACCGAACCTCCGATGGGTTATTTCTGAAATCAACATGGGATAAACAGGCTCCAGAAGGGCCCTGAAGAGCGGCTGCCTTTGTTTTCCGAGGCTCCTGCTCTGCAGATGGAGCCCCAGGGTGCAGCCAACACCTGTCTGCTGATGGATTAGCACCTTTAAACAACAGTCTGCTTTAAATACCCTGATTGTGATGCCGTTCACTCGCGCTGCTTTCAAACTGCTTTTTCATGATACCCATGTGTCATTTCAATGTCACATTCACTTCTGTTAACTTTTTCTAAAAAAAATTTATTTTTTAACTCTGCAGGTGGAATAAACCTTCACTCAAGGTCAACTTAAAGCTTTTTCACTGGAGCTTTTCTTACAGACTTCCTTTATTTTCGAACTACCATTTCCAAGATTTCGAGGAAATAATCTTGACTACGGGGTGTATTTAGTGTAGGACACTTGACCAGGTAATTGTTCCCATTTTCTTTTCAGAGCACCTCTATATTCTCGGCTTTGTACCAAACTGTTGCTGGAAGGCAAAGCTCTTAATTTACCAGTCCATCAATGTTCCAGCCTTCACCTATGGTTATGAGCTTTGGATGGTGACCGAAAGAATGAGATCATGCATACAAGCAGCTGCCCCAGATAAGCAGATGAAAATGGATGGATGGCTCTAGATCTATATTTTCATTCAAAATATATCTGACCTTATTTCCAGTTTGACTTCCAAGCCACCATAATATTGGAGCCCTAAATTGAAGCCTGAATATCCACCATGATGAAAAATATTTAGCACATTTTTTTGACATTTTCCATCCATTTCCACCATTGAATGCAGAATGTTTCTTTTAGAGCAAACATTAAATGTACACTGTAAAATGTTTCAATGTCAATTTACAGTAATTATTTGGCAGCAGATTTGCCTGTAAAGTACTGTAAGTCTTACAGCTTCTTACTGTATTCTTGTTAATTTACAACACAATACAGTTCCCAGTTTTGCAAATAAACTACTTAATATTTACACTACACTGTAAAACTTTCTTTGTAAATTTACAGTAAATTCAAGTAAATAATGGGATTCTGGAAGTGCTGTAATAAAAACATTTCTGAAGCACACATTAAAACAGTCAACGCTGATCAGTCTGAGAAAGAAATTCAGAGAATATTATATCACACACACACACACTGCTTCAGAAGGGCTCAGAGGCAGGAGAACAGGAAGTTGATTAAATAAAATGCAAATTGGTATTTTACACTTGACTTTTAATGTAACTGTGAGACAGTGGGATGCAATTGCTTCGTATTAGTATTCAGCTGAGCACAGGCCTGTGATTACAGCGTTCCTTACTGCATGACTACAGATAAAGCTGGAAAATCATTTCTCAGCACGACTACACATGAGGGAATGTCAGTCAGTGACAGGTCTGTAGAGTGCTCCGTTTTCTACGTCTTTATTTACTGTCCACCACTGGAACAGGCTAATATTTGGACATAAATTAGCACTCATTCAGGGGGACCCACAGGGACATCCATTAGTGGATCATCACCCAGCAAGACTGCTTTGATTCTGGAAGGGTTACTCAGTCTCTACGGTGGCCCTGAAAGCCCAACACACAAATGAAAGAAAGCAACATACATATACAGAGGAAGAAACATTTACTGTATACTTTAGTTACCATCTTGAAGATCTATGTTTTGTTCTCTTTGGCGACACGTATGGCAAAAAGAGGTAATTACAGGTGGGTTTATGGATATCACTTCTGACAATTGCATCTGTTTCTTTTATTTATGTTTTTTTTTTTTTATCTGTGGTCGTTGCACTGCTCATCAGTAGTCATTGCTCAATCCCAACTGTGTGACCTCATTCAGCGATAGTGACTCAAAGGGGAACTTTTTTCAACCTTGGATATTATTTTTCAATGTTTTTGTGTCTCTGTGACTAATGGGGACAACAAAAGTGTCAGTTTGTCACTGACAGGCTCAAATTGTTATTCTGACTGTCTGATAAAATTATAGAAAGAATCCTACAGGGACATAAATTGTTTTTCTCTTCCTTGGCTTGATCCTCTCTGTTTGTTATTGTGACCAAGTTCTGTTCCAGTAAAAGTCTCTCTCTCTCTTTCTGAAATCTGAATATTATTATATTCTACTGAATATCTGGTCAATGTGAAATATTAAAGCTGCACAGTGGATGAAATTGGAGATATTAGTGAACAGTATTTGTTTAAAAATAAGAATAGGAGTTATGGTAAATGTAGAATAGAACTTCACCCAAAACACAGAAAAGTCCTTAATCATATTTTTTTTAGGAGACAGCTTGTTTAAAAGAAATGTTTATATAAATATATTGTTTCATTCGTGTGCCACCTTGCACACTGGTGTCAATTATCTTAAACAGTTGATTTAACATGTTCACATTGTGTACATCACTATCCTGCAGGGTACTTTAACACACACTACACAAAGAGCATGAGTACTTGGCTGCATGATAAATGTTTGGTACCGGAGCAGATGGGGCCACTTGCCCCGGGAGACCTCTCAGCCGGTGTGGTCCAATCTACTGTGGTCGCATCTGAAAATAGACATAGTCTCCTAACACAGGTACATTATGGGAAACAGACACTGAACACCTGTGCAGAGCACATGTCCCACTGCAGCTTCCAGAAATCCTCATTATTTACTAAAGCCTAACCGATCCCCAAGCCTCAACTTAACCCCAGCACGGTATCACCTGTGTCTCAGTAGACAATTTAGCAATTTAGCCCGCTGCAAAGATGATGCAGATTTTTTTTTTCTTTCTTACTGTATTTCATAAATACTATGTATAACTGGAATAAAGTTGCATTATACTACTGTATTCTTGTAAATTTACAACAATGCTGTAAATTTGCATCTAAGGTACAAGTTTGGCAAATTTTCAGTGTGTGCAGTGACTCGTCATTGTTGGAAAATAAAGACTGCAATCAGGTTTTCCCAGTTTTTCCGTCTTCTGGCACTGAATCACAGGCTGCAGTCGAATAGTCCTTTTTGTTTAGGAAGGTTTCCTAACGGAGTGAAATGACCCAGAAGTATCTAAGTGGCAGTAATGATGAAAGCTGTTCCAACTCTCTAAAAAGTTAAGGAAAAGTGCTTCAATGCTTTCTTTATCATGTCCTGTAGTCCTCCTTCTCCAAAGGAAAGAAGAGAATACAATTCACTACAGCAGCAGCAGCATTTTAAGCAATGCACCATTTGGCAATTCATAAGACTTTTTAAGTCTAGACTGAATGGTTGAACTCACACTAACTCTTATAGAAAATATTGATATTGAAGTTAAATACACATTGACAATACGCTTGAGTAAACTGTCAGTACTGGCAGCGCTGTTGGCGGTAACTAAGTACATCCTGTTTGTTAACCCTCTGAACCCCACCAAGCTGGTTTGAAAAGTATGTTTTCTTTAAAATATAACCAAAAGTACACCTTTCATCATGGAAAGAAACAAAATCGAAACTTTCTGACGATCCTTAAAACAGATCATGGGTTACAAAAGTTTCATTTGGAAGAAGTAATCTTAAGCTTAAAATTTAAATATTAAAATCAAAATCACTTCTGTCTTGATTTATGCCTCCATAACGTTAAACCAGAAGGTTTAACGATCATAGCGTCTTGTTCCGAACTTCAGTGGGATCCATATTAACACCTCAAGGAATTGCAATTCAAAGTGCTTTTAACAGATAATTGAACAGTGAGTCTATTATCTATTGGACTCAGAAAATAAATAAAATGGTTCGTGAAGCTTCATTCTGGTCATCACATTGCCTCTGGAAGTTATTACCCCCATGTAATTTCAGGTCCTTAGCAAATGGTTACCACTGAGATCTGATGCATCATCTTCCCTTTTACCGTATGATGAGCCGTTTCAGAAGATTAAAGTCACCCTCAACACTAAATTTGAGCACTAAAGGCTAATCTTCCCCAACCTCTACTGTATTCATTGAGTGTGTTTGATCTTCTTTGCCCTGGTCGATGGTGGTATTTTGAGGCTATTGTCAAATCTTCCACAATAGATTCCCTCTTTCGGTGCTTTGGCCTGTTGCTTTCTCCTTCTGATGTGAGCAGCACAGTGTTTCCCCTCTCACACTCTCCCCAGTCCTTTCTCTCAGTAATGACCGAGTGTCCTGAAAGAAGAAAAGGCTAAATCCTCAGAGTGTGTGTGCAGCCTGAGGCGCTCTCGCTCCGCTGTTCTCACCTCACTAAATGATTGATATCTTGATCCTGAAAGATAGAAGAGTCCCTTTACCACATTCAAGCAGTGCTGCTGGGGAGTGACCAGCAATCTGCTGACGATTTGACATTTCTCTGTTTGTTAAATTATCTGATCAAGGGTTTTAGGATAGATTTCTACAAATTACACCTGCGTTGGATGATTCTGCATCTTTCATTTATGACCAAGAAATAATGGAAAGAATGACTGGTATGCACAAGCATGTTTTCTATTTTATTTTATCATTATTATTTTAATATTTTTTTATTTGGCTGCTGCAAAGCATTCATCACAGGTAATTATGCAATTCTCTTGTGAAAGAAATCAATTGATTTATTTTATAAAACCAATAATTCCATTAATCATCCATTTCTGTGCACAACAATCCATTAATCTAACTTGCATATAGCCAGCAGAAGCCTCCATATTGGATCCGGTCCGCCTTTACCCCCTAAATAGATCTGTTCTCCAATATACTGTTCACAGTTTTGTCAGTAAATTACTGAATATGTACAGTAAACTATTTATCTTTTCAGTGGACATAATGCAGCTTCTGTTTCAAATGAGTTCAAAGTGACCCAAAAAGATTCTTCTTCTTGCTTTTATTGGTGGGCCAGAAAGATAAATATGCCACGTCTCCTATCTTGTAGCTATGTTTCAGGCAGCACTGGTCTTCCATATTTGCAATCCAACTGGAAGCAAGGAAAGTGTTTCCAGTAAAGCAGACAGAAGTGAAACCCTGCAGTGATGGATGTTTTTAGCCACAAGATGGACCCGGGGCTTCCTCTGTAATGCTTCCAGGACAGTAGTGGTAAAGCAGCCGCCGGCTAATGAAGGCTCTTTGAGAAGCTTTTGTGGTTGAATGTGTCTTTCCTTCCTGAACTGAGTGTGGAGTAATTTCTCTGATCCATTACCCTTCACTCCCCTGTGCCTGCTTGGACTTGACGTCTGGCGGCTTGCTCTTAATCTGTTGGATGTGAAACATTAACTCACACAACCCCCGCCCCTCATTCCCTCCCCCACCCGCCTCAGGGGTGTTTCTGATCCTCTCACCCCTGACCGGGAAACACAAGTAAACACTAAACTGATACTCCCTAACACTCCATCAGCTCCAGGCATTCTGTGTTTTGTGTGTGTGGGAGACGTTGCGGCGACCATTACCGCAAGTAGCTACCATATAGTTAATGTAGTTTCTTGTATTTCCATAAGGACCAGTCCCTCACAAGCAGACAAACTCAAACGACTCTTTTAAAAAACAAGTTTGTTTCCTTTAGGGCTAACCTGATGGTTTGTTATATAGAACCATTTGAGAAGCTGTCATTGGAAAGTGTTTGGAAAAGGGCAGACACTTTCAAAAAATACCAATACCACACAGATGAAGGTTCTGCCCAATCAGCAGTCATCATGACAGAGAGAGGTGACTGTTTGCTCAAAACAACAAAGGCCTGAAAAACACTGAGTCACCGCTCAGGATGAACCTGCCATCACAATGTGTGCATGTGCAGTTTGTTTCATATGTGGGAATAAAGCATTCCAGAGGCCAGGATTTTCAACTACTAGGGATTTTTCATGGTGTAGAGAATGGTCTACTGCAGGTAAATGAAATGCTGCATAGCTGACTTGTTGCTATGCTGGCAGGAATGTGTCAGAAGAAGCTGAAGTAGGAATAGTTTGAAAGTGTCATTGTTATTAAAGTGAAAGAGCGAAAGGGGTAAATAAAGTCGAAGTAGTAGGAAAAGATCTGAATCATCGTTGAGTAGAATTGGTAATAAAACATAATAGTAGTATGTAGAGACAGAGGTCCCAAAAACAGTTTAATAGCAATACACCAATCAGAAAGGGAGAGAAACTGATGTAAATGTAGATGTGCTGAGTCATGGTTGACTCTAGTATTCCCACCAATTAGATCCAAATGAAATGTTATGTCTGAAATGACCATGATCAAATCAAATACGTCTTATTGTTATGTGTTTTGAATAACTTATGAAAATCAAACTACCCGTCTGGTTGCAAATATGAAATAATGTCGTTGTCAATAAATGACTAAATACTTACAGAACAATGTAAAACATTTGTGTGAGGGACGCCTCCAGTTTTCCACCTTACGAGTTAAAGTAGAGATCCAGGGAAATGGATATAAATATAATTACCACACAGAGTGAGAGAGGAGCGGTGATTAACTGACAAAATACGAGGAAGGTCTCCTTCGTGGAGCCTTTTGTCGGGTTAAGAGATGTTTAAAAAGTTCTGAAGTATCTCTATATATTCATAATAACAAATCTGTCCAGCATGGCACTCAAACAGCCTTTTCTCTCCGACTTTTCACTGTTTTTCTGACAAAGGTTATTTTTCTCACGATAACAAGTCTTTTTTCAGCCTGGAAACATGATCTTTAGTTTCTCGCCAAGTCTGTAAAATTAACATTATGAGTACCTAATTTAGCCAATTATGTGAACTCTGATTGCTAGGATTCGGAACTCATGCTGCACTGCAATGAAGAGGTTGGTGTCAAACTGTGTCCATTATATTAGATTAATTTATATAACAGTAATTCGAACAACAAATGCTAACTTTTGTGTTGATTCTACTCTGTGGTTATCTTGGATGTTGTATTTGTAGTTGCTACTTAATTAAAATGCTTCATACTTGAATGCATGACTGATGGTTAAATGGAGCATTACTCACAACTACCAGCAAACAGATATCTGCTCACAGAGTATCTGTACTGCACTGCTATCAGTGTCAAGGAGTTCGTTCCACACCAAGAACAAGATCTCTACAGAGGAACGCTTTAGTGAAATTCTTTTTTATTGTATGTGGAACATGATTCTCGCCTTTTAGGTCCCGTCTTCCAAGCGAGGCATGAGAAATCCATCTGAAAATGCTATGATATGCTGTATGCACAGCTAATTAAAAACACATCTTTGTGCACTGCTGAGCCTGAATAATAACCTCACTGATTGAAGTGTCTGGTGTTATTTTGCTGCACACTCTAACATTAAATTGCAAAGCTGTTATCGATCATTTAAAAAACATAGATATGAGTATGGTAGTATGTAGTTAAGTGTCATAATTATTAGTTTCAAATGTTTTTTATTATTACTGCTATTACTATTGTCACTGCTTCCATTACTATTTTCATGATTCTTTTTTAATTATTATTACTGGTACAATTTTGCTGTTATTTTGATTATTTTACATGCACCACCAACACAGCTTCTATCATCTATCATAGCACTATTATTGTTGTCTTTACTATATTGTTCTGTTCTGTAAAAACAACATATGTTGCGATATGAGGGTCAAAGGACAGAGGGTGCACAGACTGTAGAGCCCTTTAAGGCACATTCTTTATTTGTGATGTTAGGCTTTAAAACTAAAATTGTATTCATTTAAAATGCAGCGGCACCATTCACACAGATACAACACGAGGCTGGAGGTGGTGCTGTGACTTTGAGCAAAAAGATATGAGAAATTCAGCGCAAATGAAGAAAGCCTCCTTCATATTTTGTGAGAAGTTCCAACCTTCAGTGACTCTGTCCACAGGCCTGCAGAGACAGATTCAGTGCTGAACAAAGCAAGCCAGTGTCTGGCGTTATACACAATGCTGCAGTGAGACTCAGTGTCCTTCATGCAGGCTGTGATTCAGAGCTTTAATAGCCCAAATAAAGTTTTCATGTTCACAGTATTCCTGTCACCTCGCCTGCTTCCTGGTTGTCAGCTCGTTTTCAGCTGGCCTCTTTTGACACCACTAAAGAAAGCGAGGAATAATGTCGACTTATCAGTGCAGGACGGCGGCAAAGAAATCAAAATGTCACAAGGAGCTTTCAAGGCTGTTTCCACCACAGCCGCCTGTCTCCGTTTCCTTCCTGCTTAAGTAGCCTCAGACAGTGTGAGAGCGAGAGTGATGAGCCAATAACATCCACCT
>CAFUXE010000744.1:165718-188189 GCA_903364295.1 Serranus cabrilla
AAAAAAAAATTCTTTTAACCCCAGACCATCAAGGAACCATATATGGTAAGTAAAATGAAAAGTTTTGAAAAAGCTATAATTTTAGAATTTTCAATGAAGGGTTAAATGTTGCAGATATTTTAAATATTTAAATGATTTCATAAGGCGTTGAGTGGGAGAGCTCAATTATATCACGTCTGAGTGTTCACTCCACTGCTGGTGATGACTGGATAAATGAAGAAACACTTTTCCAACGTGCAAATGTAATATGAAAATATTAGGAGCTTTCTGCAAAACTGTTTGCAAAACTGCAAATGGTGCAGTGATTAGATGAAGACGGTCTAAATGTCGCGCTGCTGCTGCGGCGCTGATGGAGCCGCAGTCCGGCGTGTCACACTCGGGTGTGAAAACCTCAGCAGCTGAGAAGGAACACATCTAGAATTAAAGCACACGGAGCGAGTGTGACATCTGATTATCTCAGCTGTCATTCCCATCTGAAGGTCAGACATCATGCTGAATTATGACCAGCCTGTGATTTTATGCAGTAATACAGTCCAGCTGTGATTATTAATAATGACAGTGATAATAGGCAGTCTTGTAAAATGCTCCTCCCTTCTTTTCTTGTAATTAGTATCTTACTGTGTGAGTGATTGTTGGCTTAATAATCCTTTGATAGATAGTTTAAATAGGTCATTCTCACTGATGATGCTATGGATACCAATGAGGAAGCTGCTTAATTCCTGCCATGCTCGCTGCTGATTATATTCAGCGCCACATATAAGACAACTGTGTGACAGCTATTAGCTGTGCAGCGTGATGAAGGTGCATCTCCTGCCTCCGCCATGCATCTTTCAAACAGGAAGTCTCGTGTGACGGCCTCACGGTAATGACAAACAGACTGCGGCTGAAATGTGAAGAGTGTAATCCAGGCCGATAACAAGGTAAAAATGAACCTGAGCGTAATCAAGCTATTTCGGGCCACATTACAAGGCGATCACATCCCCCGCTCAGACTTAGCTTTCATGATAGAGGAGGAATAATCAGCTGGTTGAGATAAAGCCGAGGTAATCTATCATCGGACTGCGGGGCGCTGGGGTTTCCAAGCCGCGGGGGTGTGGAGGCCCCGAATACTCCGAGAGGACGATCCATCATTTAACATGCTAACAAGGCGAGGGATTTAAACATGAAAGATAACGCAGGTGCGGCGTTATCGGGCGCTCTCAGAGACCTCTGCTAGTGCTGATGGGGGACGCTTCCTTATCTCCGTCCAAGAGAAAACTGACCTTGTGACACGAAGAGAGAGCAGCCAAAAGAAAGTGTTCAACAGCCAAAGTGAAAAACTTAAAATCTCACTGTTAATTAATGAAAAGATTGGAGGCAAGGTCAGTCTTTTGTTTCTGTGTGAGCACATGAGTTAAAGCAATTACAATACAAAGACATACAGAGACGTGAAGTCTGATCAGGTCAACCAATAAAAGCTATTATCAACCAAGGAATTGTTCTTTACATATGAATGAATAATGAGAACTCTCGAAAGTTACTTCAACATTCTTAGCCGTGTTTCTCTTCATCCATTAACTTTTTCGTGATCAAATCATTTTCATGAGTGAAGCAACGTTGAGCCTTCCCTCTAAAGTTCTGGTTTGAAACTTCATGCAAGTTTTTCTTGCTCTTAACAATCAGCCCCCATTCAGTAAGAATGAAATGTTCAATAAAACCGAGTGATATAAAATGTACTGTGCAGAATATTAAAGGGTTAAACTGCGTGTTATCGGTAAAGATAAGACTTGTGGGTTCCCATAGAGCCCATTGTCATTCAGCAGGTTGATGCTCAGAGAACTCTTGAAAACGCCAACTGTTTTTACCTGTAGAGAAATATTACAAAACAGCAACAGAATGTTCTCTGCTACCTGGTCAATCAGCCATTTATTGATTGATTCTTTTCTCAATGTCAAGTGTTAAGAAAAGCTTGAAAAACAGCCGAGATGTGGATGCACGTCAATGTCTAGAAACAGGTCTAAATAGTTGCACATTCCTTGACTGTCCGTCCATCTTTCCTGTGCTATAATCCGATGACAATGTTGGGAAAATAATATTTCAAGGACATGCTTTTGCAGCCCGCCGAGCTCCTTGCCAAGTGCTATTCAGTTTCCCCCGTCTGCGTCCAATCAATGCTTTCAAAGATGTTGCCAGTTCTGTTCGCTCTGTGCGAACCAACTTTTCCAGAAGTCCACCACAGAAGACTCCGTCTCCCCGTCCTTCCCCCTCCGCCTCTCAAGGACAGAACAGCAAGGAGCAGATACTGTGCCGCAACCTGATCTATATTCTGGACAGGATGTGTACTATATAAAGAAAGTGATGGGCCTTTGTAAGTCTACCTGCCCCACTTTCCTCCCAAACTTCCTGAAGCCTTCCACTACAAGCGAGCGTCAGATAAGGCTGGCTGTTGGGAGAGGTGAAGAAGTCTGTGCACAAACACTGCCGTCTCCTCCGAACGCCTCCTCACTCATTCAAAGGCTGCTTTCACCGCTCCTGTCCCTCTACTCCTCTATCTGCTCAATTGATATTGCACTACATTTCCTTGTACCGCACTTGTTTGATATCATCATGTGTAATACCAGATGGAACATTTTGAAAATTCAACCCGCTCTCCCATTTTAATACCACATTCACCGCATGCTGTGGAGTAAAGGGAAATACCAAGTTTCTCTGGAGATTGTCCTGTTTTCTAACTTGTGTGCAGTGATGACAACATGGAACACTTCAGTCTACATTATGTTGAGTGATGATGGGTTCCCTGTTAACACTTGAGACTTGTGATAAATGCAAATCTTGCACACCCAGACCCAGCAGTCACTGTAAAAGACATCGGTATTTATTGGACAATGCACTTTCTTGCAAAGAGTTAGATGTATAACTGTCATGTCAGCACGGTGTGAAAGCAGCTGCTAGTTTATCTTATTATAAAGACTGAAGTAAAGCTAAAACAGCAAATCTATCTACCAGTACCTCTACATCTCCCTGATCAAAATGTTACATTTGCTTTGTTCAATCTGTACAAAAACTTCAACAAACTTCAATAAATGTCCCATTTAATTTAATATCCAAGTGGCATGTTGACCTCCTGCCACTAGGGTTGCTTATATATCAAATGGTCGTATTAGAGGATAGGAACAAAAGACCCGTGTGGTCTTATTGGTCGGAGGACCCTTTTATATCATACACTTGGGAGTAATTATATATTGACCAATGGATGTCCCCTTTTTGATAGTCAGATATCGTTCAAACATGCAAGTCCCCTCTTGGTGAATTTCTTAAAAAAATATTAAACCAAACATTTGCAGTAATATCATGAGAAAAGACCTTAAAAGATCTGTTCTGTTTTTTAAAAATGACCAGAAACTCATAGTCTTTTTTTGTAGTTACCCCAAGGAAAGCCACCAGCTGAGGATCTCAGTACATCTTAAAAAGAATAATATTAACAACAATTAAAATAGAGTCAACAACAACCTTAACTCTAATTGGCTTCATAGCAGCACTACTGAGTCAGCGTTAGTTTGTAAGGCCACAACATAAGCTTCAGTGCCACTGGAGCAGCGCGCTCCTCTGGAGCCTCTGAAAGCTCGAGTGCAGACCATATAATCCTGTTAGAGATTGGGATGTGATTCATGATCTTTAGTGGATGTCATCCCTTTCTCTTCCTCTCCCATTTTTCATGTCACTGTCCTCTGTATGCTGCACTGAAATAATCTTACACTCTAAGACTCTTCGCTAATACGCAGTGTGAAATCCGGCCGTGTTCAGTGGGATTCCTCTCACTCTGAGGAGGAGGAGGAGGAGGAGGAGGAGGAGGGGCCTCACGGAGATCAGGAAGTTTACACCAGGAAGTTTACCCCGTTATTTAGGAGATATAGAGAGAATAAAGCCATATTTGCTGCAATATTAGAAAAACCGACATGTAAATTGTTAATAAAAAGTTAAACTTCAGTATCCACACTTGCTCTGTAAAACTTTTCAGTGTGAATTTCCATTCTTGCTTTAATAGTTGGAGATATACAAAATATAAACTCCTCTTGAAGGAAGGGTCAGGATGTAGCTTCCTTATTTTTGATGCACCATGTAAACGTTTCAACATGGAGTAAAGCTGTATAATAAAATAAAATAGCTACTGTGAGCATAACGTCATTCTAAACACGCAAAACATTTGCGTATCACATGTCGTCTTCCAGTAAACCAACATAAACCCATTGGCATCTTAAAGTAATGAAAACTCACATTATAGTCAACATTCCCCACAAATAAGGCTTCAACTAAATTCTGCTCCTAAATATAAAACCAAAACGTACAGACTGTGGTGTCGATGGCGTGAACACAAAGCAGATAGCAGTGGATGAACTTCTCCACCTGTGGCTAACAGAGAACTAAATAACATGGCTGACTTCCTGTCACATGCCCAAAACTGACTTTCAAAATAAACTGCTCCACTGAGACACTTATTTTACACAAAATTAAGGCAGAACACTTGTATTTTACTTGAGTATTTCCACATGTGTAATTTTATACTTTTACTTCACTAAGTAAGTACATTAAGTACATTTTGATGCTGATAGTAAGTAAGTTACTTTTACTTAAGTAAAGGATCTCAATACTTCTTCCAGCACAGTCTTTTAAATTGGCTCTTTATGTAAAATAGTGAAAAAGCATGAAAAAAAATGTAAATAATGATGGAGAGATTAAAAAAGGGGTGATAGCACATAGGAAGCTACCATTACTGCAATGCTATCACACATTTAGCAGCACTAGGGTCATATCTTTAAAGGTATCACTATGAGAAATGGTCCCTCTGGCTCATTGACTTCATATGGTACAGTGTATTTACACAGAGAGGATGAATTTGACACATGACGGCCATTTTCACGTCTCTAGTTTACACTCATTTCCATGTTTCTGTCTATTAAAACCTGGAAAGGAATCCACTCTGGATTTCCAGAGGAGTGCACGCTGAGCACTCACTCCCAGCTCCTGCTGCTGATGTTCCCTCCGATAGTTACTCTCTAATTTCTGCCCCATCCTGGAGTCTTAACAGAATTGTATTGCCTGCCTGTCCAGTGTGAAGCCCAAAGCGATTGTCCTCTAATGAGGAACAGTTGAGAAGCAATCTAACCCCGGAGCGGGGAGAGCATTGTTCCCCTGCAACATCCAATTTGCTCCGGATTCATCTTAATGCAGCAGCCCTTGTAGCTCTGGATTAGTGAAATAACTGCAGTAGCAGGAGCTTAAAGTCCCAGACATCACTGATTGATTGAGCTTAAGTCAGGTACACGTCTGCGGGAAGAAACCCAGCTCATTTGCTGTTTTTCCAGCTCTTTCCCGCGTTATCTCTGGACTTTCTGGGCATAATGCGGCACCGAGTGATTCAGGAGAGGAGACTGTTATCTGCGGCTCTCCCTCCAGGCGCTCACTGACTTAACGGTCCAGCTGTGTGTTGATAGACTGACCTCAGGTGGGCCACAGCGGGCCAAGGTCATCACATTGAGGGAGTGGGTTGCGTTCAATAGGGAGACAATGACAGAGAAAACAAGCATCTTTTATCTTGTGAAGGTGAAGCGGAGTTGACAGGGACCGGAGCACAACCCTGACACTGATTAATAGCCGCATAGGAGAAAAGTTACAGGAAGCGCGTTGGGAGCACATGTGGAAATGTGTGGCTTTTTCTTCACTTTTTAAATGTTTATTTGACTTGTATTTTTCATTCCGTGTTGATTTTCTCTCTGTGGCTGCCCTTCATGTTACCTTCCCAGTTCTTTCTGTTTGCAGCAAACACAGTGTTGCAGTGGCAGCCAAAAGCAAAACATCCATCTCTGCGCTCCAAAGAGTTTTCCAGCAAAGACCTAATAGACACTCAGAATCAAGTACATCTGGATTACTGCTGAATTTTCAAACTTTACCTACATTTTTTCTTACTTTTTTTATGAAATGCTTCACTTTTAACACCTTTTGGCTCAAGATATCAAAAATAAAATGGGTTCTCCGGGTACCCACAAGGTGCCTGCTTTATGATGATAACATGAAGTTTAACTCAAAACCACACAGTTTTTCTCATGCATGATTTTCGCCTACTGTATTTGAATATTCCTGCATACTGGGGTCCCTATAAACAGTCTTGGAATTGCATAAATTAGATATCACTGGAAAGCAACGACTCTTGATCTCTAGAATAATCAGAGCCTCATGAAACTTTACAACCACAAACTAGAGACCTAGAACATTCAGAAAATATACAGCTTCATATGTATACTGACAATTATCGGGTTTTTCAGCAGTTTACAGAATGAAATGTTTATCATCCAATCATTGAAAATACAGAAATCTCCAAGTTTTAAGAAGTTTTTGAAACCAAATCACAGCATGGATTTTTCTGCGTTGTTCCAAAGATCTTAGTCTATCGGCGTAATCTTCTGGAAGGGTTTTTGACCAATTTTATCATTTCTTAGTATATTAAAAAAAAAAGGCCTAATACAGCAACAGGAGGTCATGTTTTCTCCGACATGTGTTTGTTTGAATACCGCTGCTACCAGAAAGACAAAATCCTGGTCAACAGACAGAAAAACTCTGAGCTCCCTCAAGTGACTTTCTTCTCTCTACTCTGATAATCTGTCAGTGCCTTCCTAAAAATATGGTACTATATATATAACATTGTTAATAAACTGCTTCAAACTTCCAGTATGAATCTCAGTACTTTATTAAAACAGTGTTTTAAATTATGACTTACCACAACTGGGGCCAACTCCACCCTTAGGCCAGCTGTGTCCTTTATTTTTCTACTTGAAGGTGGCAACTCTACCTGTACGTGGCTTACTAATGAGTCCCTCTAATGTGACGCTTTGCTTTATTTGACAATCAGAAATGTGACATAACTCATCGGAGTTAAAGCTGCATACAGGTTGGAGTCGGTCTGATTCTTATTCAGTGATGAATTTAACAATCCCCTCTGACACGGCCCATGCCTCTGCAAGTCAGAATTAATAGGCAAGACCTCCAATTTCTACCTGTTTTGCATGTCGATGTTAGATGCTGTATCTTGACATTGCAGGCCATTAAGGATCAAACAATTTCTGGAAATGCCTGCAAATGAGGCTCTCTGGCTACCTGTCTAATTAAAAGCAAAAAAGGAGTAGAGCGAGCTGGTGGAGAAGCTTGTAGGAGGTCCTGAGGGAGGCGTAACTTTGCAGTTGACCAGATGTGTCTGCTGCTTTCATCCCTCTCGCTTTAAGTGGACCGATTGCCACATATTTCCTCGCAGCATCAATAGCAGTTCTGAGGCGCGCGAACACTGACGCAGGAGCGAGACAACAAAAGAAACATGCCTCAAAGATATCAGTACACAACAGCATAAAAGCTCAAACTTTGCTCCGTTTTAATTGTGTGTCTCTCATAGCTTCAAAAGAGGCGTGATCGGTGGAGCTGCTTTGATCTTCCTTTGGATTTAACTTAATATCGACATGTTCTAAGTGGAAGAAACTTGGGTTTGCTTTCGGCATGATATCAATGCTCCTACAATTAACACAGGGCCTGAAACCGATTCAGCCGACAGAAATGCATTTCTTGAAAACTTATTTCCAAGTTGATTTGTAGCGGCAACTAAAAAATCTGGTATGATGCGACATAAACAAAGTGAGGTCAGTGTAAGGTATTACTGTAGGCTAATCTGTCAGTAAACAAGTAGAGAGGAAGAACAACAACCAAAAAGAGGTTTCTGATCAACGTTGGCCACCAACAAGAGAAAATGGAATTCAGGAACTTATAATCGTTTTTTCACGTCAGAGCGGAAACAGCTGATCAGTCATGTGAGTTAAATGTTCGCTACGTCAGAACTTATTCAGAAAAAGTGTTTCCATCTCCCATTTAGTGCATTACTATCTTTCAAAAAGACTAAAACCACCTCAAGTGAGCATAAAAACTTTTTTGAAAGTTTTATCAGATTCCATCAAGCTTGTCTTTAAAATGCGCATATAAATTAGCTGAAGGAAACACGACTACTGACTCGTCCTGCATGGAATTCCTTAGTATGAGATCTCTTGTTATTCCTTGAATTTTAAAAGAACAATAATTTAGATTAAGAGGATTCTGACCTAAATTCTTCTACCACTGCGAACCGATAATCTCCTTTTTTGGGTGCCTGCCATCTGATGAGATTTAAATCTGAGGAAGTGAAAGATAAAGATGTACAGTTTCAAGATGACTTTGTTTTTAATCCTCTACTTCCTTCTTGTGTACCGACAGTTTTGTGCTTACCTAGTTTTTGTATCAGTTCTGCTTGATTTATTTTTGTAATGATTGAATAGCGTGTACTGTTTGGTGCAGGAGTGTGTTCGGCATGGTTGCACATTCAAAGATGCAAGTCCGCTCTTGGCATATTCTAAAAAAATTAAAATAAAAAGCACATTTTCAGTCAGTTTTTATCTGTATTTGTTTCGTCAAAATGACGAGAGACAGAAGTCCTTACTTGGTTAGCGTTGTTGGTAACATAGGAGTGTATGTGTTTGTTATTTACAGTATATTTCAGTCTGGAGCTGGTCAGACAAAAGCACTTCAGAAAGGTTTTTCAGAATGATAGAAACATTTTCTGCAATTTGAAGAGTGAGCAACAAATAATTCATTTGGCTCTTTAATTAGGAGCAGAACAGAGCAGCTGTGAGTCGAATCAAGCTCCACATTTATGGTATAATAAACTAATGTTAATGTTTAAATTGCATTAACATAGTCTGACAAAAAAAAAGATACAATTCAAATATTAGTTATATGCATGAACTTCAAATGGATCAATTACTCATCATGAATCTTAAAGCAGGTATAGTATCTTCTAATTTAATATGAGGAGACATAATAAAGGAAAGCAAATAAAGCATGTTCACAAGTTGGGAAATGTATTAACGTATTTTATATCGTACAACAAAATGTAACAATCTCTTCAGCTTGTGTTAACCACAGACCTTATTTCAGGCATCTAACCAACCACCCAATTCAAAATCTTTCTCATTTCTGTGGCACCATGTAATCCATAAAAAATACAATAAAAAAAGTCAAATTAAATTGGCTCGTGACCATATAGTTGGACCCACACACATGCATTGAAGGAACATATCCCCAAAGCAATATATATAAAGTGTTATCCTACTGCAGAAGAGTTCATGTGTTTGCTGACTTCTCCACAGGGACGTGTCAAACATGGCTGCTGGGTCTTCATGTGGCAGAACCACAGATGTTTAGTCGAGATCGCTCCGGAAGTTCATCAACACTTAATGACTGCACAAATAATTAAAAGCGCTTCCGTGAAGTCAGGAATCCTCCTGCTGATACAGACACCTGAGCAGTTTCACCGCTCGTGTCACTTAAGGTACAATTAATGAGGGCAAGAGGTGGTGAGGCGGCAGAGCCCCGACGCTTACGCTGCATTTGACACAAAGCGCTGCCCAGGGAAAGATAAAAGTACACAGAAACAAAGGGAATGCTGGGATATTTTATGCTAAAGTGGGTTCGTAAGGCATGCATTCCTGTCCTCCTGTAGGACTTGGACTGTAGCTTGTTTCTGCTGTGTTGGACACTCACTTTTAGACCATGTCTGGCTTTTTGTGTGACTTATCAATAGCTCAGTCATTGACGTGTATTTCATCAGCGCTGCGTCTTCTCCTGCAGTTTCTGTTCTGTCAAGGTGAAGAGTGTCGGGATTTCAAAAGAAGTCATGAGTCATATTTAATTCTGAGTGTGAAAGAAAACAGCTCAGTCTTTTAATATATAATAACTGGAGACCGTCACTGACAGGCCGTTGTGTTGGCATTCCACTTTTCATAAATGATTAAATTGTTCTGAATGTGGCTGTAAAACAAGTTCCATCCAAAAACAACTGGACTAATTTGCTGTCTCAGCACGAGCAAGCGACTTTGAGAAAAGTATTTTTTTTAGGTTGGAATAGAAAAAAGAAAAGTCTCTTTTGGGTTCAAAATTTTAAAACCCAGTACAAGTAGCAAAATAAAACTCCTATTTACGTTTTAGACTTTCCTTCACGGCCATCTTAAATGGCTGATGAAAAGGAGAAAGGGCTTCATGTGAAAACAAAAGTAAGAAATATTTTTTACATAGCTTCCGTTTTTACGCAACTTTGTGAATCACATTATTTTACGTAACTTATGAGTTGTATGCATCTTCCATGGCTGCCAGTTTGCGAATCAGGCATTTTTTTTTTAAAGTTATTTACATTTTTTAAATAACTTCCGTGAATCACATTTTGTTACATAATTTACGTTTTATATGTAACTTCCATGGCTCCCATTTCGTGAATTAGTTTTAATGTAACTTGTGTTTTTTACGTAACTTTCATGGCTCACATCACCCTCATAACTAATTAACTTCCGCCATTTACATACATTTATTTATGTATTTGTCTTTTATTCCTAACCAGGACGTTTTTTCCCCTAAATCTCGATCAGTGGTTTTGTAGCCTTCACCAAAACTGCAGCCTTACAACCATGAACCGCAGGTGTGTGTATAATGACGTTATAACGCTCTTATGGGTCATTTTGACAAGTGCTCATAGGTTTTGTTATGTGTTGTACTGACAAATGTTCTATTCTGGAGACGTTGTTTGTTATATACAAGCAGAATGATATGATTTTTTTTTTTTTAAATGGCCAAAATAGCTCAAAAGGGTTGGTAATGATGATTAAATTATTCCAATTGGATTCTGGTTATTGCTTGGCAAATTTGCCTGTTTTGTTGCTTCACAGATATTTAGTCAGTATAAAGCAAATTCTGTGAGTGTGGAAATGTATTTATCACAGGATTAGTAAATCATCAAATCTCTGTGTGCAGACTGGACTGTCCCCATGGCTCACCAGCACAGAGAAGCCTGTACTGTGACATGACTCAGTGTTTGTGCCTGTTTTTAATTGTTCCACAGCCCATATATCTCCCATTACTCTGTGAGCTTGCACCCCTCACAGCTCATCTATAATTCAGGCAGAGTGCGCTCCTTGACACAGTGCAATTAATTAGTCTTTTTGTTCATTAAAGGCATGGCTTTTAGAAGACCATCATGTTTTATTTTTGTTTTAATTACTTTGTGCTTTGGCAGGCTTCTATTTCCAAGATGTATGGAAGGCAGGCCCGCGACCACTATCCAATTAGAGGGAGATCTCCTTGTTTATCCGTCCTGATGAGCCCAACAAACATCAAGTGTTGCTTTCAAAGAGTGTGAGAAATGTAACTGTGCAAATATGAGATTAATTTCACATGTGATGTAATGACATTTGCATACCTTTGAAATGATCTTCGCTTCCTCCGGGTCAATTGATTTGCCATTCAGTTTTAAACCCTCAAGAGACTCGTAATGTAAGAGTCTCAGTGCACAGCCTGTTTGATGAGTGTGTAGTCGCACTGCAGTACCAGGCGACGATCACACAAGTTGGACAACATGTAAAACATGACAATCCTCTCACAACACATTTGCATGCTTTAATTAAATTAATGGAAACTGATGGCTGCCTAGGAGGTCAGAAAAGATTAGATCAAAATTATATACAAAAATATAGGATATTTTTGATTGGCCAGGACTAGAATAAGCTCAACCTGTTTCACAAAATTATTTGGAATGACCACATTTTTTTTTAACACTGAATTATGCGCTGGTGGCACGTAAATTGTGGAAAATACGTGAATCAGCGGAGCATTTTAAAAATAGCAATTCGTTAAATGTATGCTACAAAACCACTGACCTAGGTTTAGGGCAAAAGCTTCCTGTTTAGACATTATAAAAGACAATAAAAGTAAATAAATATACTGGAAATGCCAGAAGTGAAGCCAGAAAAGTTACGTAAACAACGTCAGTTACATAAACAACCTAAGTTATGTATAAAAAACATAACTTGCAAACTGTGAGCCATGGAAGTCATGTAAGAAACGGAAGTTACGTTAAAAGTTGTTTTCCTCTGTTTTCACACGGGACACAAACCCCATTCTCTCGGGTGAAAGTCCACATATTTTCCACACACTATGCGGCACTAGCATGTTATTTGATGTTTCACCAACCAAAAAGCCCATGATTAAAATGGCTTCTGCAGTAAGTCAATAGAGTAATTATTGCTAATGTATTTCTAGTAATAAAGTATTATTTAGATACTGTAAGAAACTAAAAATACAGATCCTTGCAAGGGTTTACTGTTCATTTGAATGTTGCAACTCAGTCATAGTCATTTAGTATCACACCTTATCATATCTAATGAATGTATACATCATCATCATGTGAGTAGGTGTTG
This sequence comes from Serranus cabrilla, assembly GCA_903364295.1. Classification (NCBI taxonomy): domain Eukaryota; kingdom Metazoa; phylum Chordata; class Actinopteri; order Perciformes; family Serranidae; genus Serranus; species Serranus cabrilla. The sequence goes on from CAFUXE010000744.1 coordinate 178,009, forward strand.
ATACCTGCAATATGAACACCAGGTCACAGACTAGCAACAATTAGCAGCTTGTTCATGAAGCGACTGGATAATTAAAGGCTTTGATAAACACAAACCCAAGATACATCCCAGGAACCCATTTCCTAACTGTTTGTAGTCTTTCCAGCTGAATTATCCATCCATCTGACCACAACCTCAGTCCCCCTGCCAGCGCAGTGAGCGTGAGCCTTTCATGTGTGATTGGCTGCTGCTGGAGGAGGAGGAGGGCCGCTGGTGAAGGGGCGAGCTGGCCTCACCAGGATGACCATTCTGAAGAGAGCAGCTCTTTGCCAGCTCCGCCTGAGCACTTCTTGCTGATAAGAAGCCATTTATGTGGTGTGGCTTCCCATTTCTCTGCAATCCAGTCAAAAAAAACCTCTCATTTCTATTTACGCCAACACTGGAAGAACAGGACACAGACACACGAGAGGGAAATTGCTTGAAATGAAAGTCTTCAGTATTTATGCAGAAAACAAACTGCTCCTCTGAGTTGGGACCACATTTCCATATATTAACACCTCTGATTGTAACACACACTCCGCTTCCTGCCTCACATGTTTGGCTGCCGTTTGAAATGAAAATATCACTTATCACATTTGACTTCGTTTAAGCGGGAATAGATAAATGCAGCGCCGCTGGGTTGGCCGGATATGAACGCGCTTTTTGAACCTCCCGTCATTGTGCCGCGCTGACATGGTGGCGTGCCACAGATCCAAACATGTTAGCGTCCGTGACACCTATGTGATGGCTTAGCAGCAGGGTTCCTCTGCTCGCTTTACATCAATAGGGAAGAGCTTAGAAGCTGTTCCTCAAAGAGAAGTGAAGGGGCCACGGTGCGCCTTTGATGGGCTGATTCCCTCTTTTTCTCCATCTATGATTGAAGGCCTCGTCCATGCAGGGAGAGGTAATGTGCCCACTGAATGGGATCAAATAACAATCTGGGGTTCATGATTGAACCTATGAGCTTTGTGTGGCATTGAAACAGAGAAGGCTTGTTTGTATTCTCTTTTGCAAACATTACGAAAGCAGCTCTGTCGTCCGACTGCTTGTCTTTACATCTGATAAATTGGAACAATGGCTGCATCTTGTAGAGGGGCCTCAAGTTTTAATATGAAGATGATTTCATTATATATTTATTGATTAGTGCTTATGAGCGAGTAGGGGCCTACTCTACCTTCTAGTAGGATGTTATCAGCCTGCTCTACCTGCTAGTAGGAACAAAAGGTTGTTATTAGTTTCTCCACTTCAGCCAAGTCAATGTCCACTCAGTGTTTCATTACATTTCAGTTTAGTTACCGAAAATGGCATTTTATTCAACTACTTCTGTAAGGTTAAGGCTAAAAAGTCCCTAGTTAGATGTTGGTTTCACATGAGAAACAGCCTCCTCGGTGAAAGTCCTGTGTTTGCTTGACCCAACAGCAAGTTTTCGTGCTTATAGTACGTTCCCTTACTTTCGCCTTTGCATTGTTTAAAATTACTACGTCACTGGAGGGCGCCTCCAACAATACACATTATATCAGCCCATTCAATAAGCTCATAATTAACTGCTGTACTTATGAAAAGGGTAGAATCCCACATACTTAAAGAGATAAGTGCGGATAAACACCCACCTGAATCCACTGATGTATTGCATTTATATGAGTAATTAACCAGTCCAGTCAGGCAAACCTGCCCCAAAACATTCTCTTCAATCCTTTTTATCTTCACATAAAGTTAACTGAACAAAAACTATTTGTTTTGTTGGAGTTAGTATCTGACGCAACTTCGCGAGGACATCTGAGATTTGACATTTACATTCAGCTGCAATGACGCTGTTTGATGAATACAAATGTCAGTTATATTAGACCATCATTTGGCTTTGAGTGCACTTTCGTCTTCCTGTTTCAAAATTGAGGCTGTAGAAAAAACTCACAAAGAGCTCAATCAGAGCAGCATGGTGCCTGCATGGAGCTCAATTAGAAGGCGGAAAAATCTCAAAAAAGCAAGTTACTAGAATTATCAAATTTGGATGTTACTCCAAAGAAGCTTCAATTTCCAGCTTCACACACATCTTTCCCTCGGTTCCTGAGCTGGTGTTGAATAATGGCCAGAAAAGTGCTTTTGCAAATAATTCTGACGCCACAGTGAAGCTTACATTTGACCTTTTGGATACAACATAACATCACTTCATCGTTTGACCCTATTAATCATTTTTTTGTGAAGTTTATCATGATTAGAAATGTAATTGTTGACCCTTAATTTAATCAGATTGGATCTAAGGGAAAGTTTGAAGTAATGGGACAGGCCTGAGGCTACAGAGACTTTTGACCTCCTTGAATGTCTGTGCCAAAGTTGAAGAAATGCCCTCAAGGTGTTCCTGAAATCTCACAAGAATCGGACCGACATGATGTCACCACAGACTGTATATAAATAATGGAAGTAGTCACCATGACTTCACCCATTGGTTGTGGACTGCCCGTTTGAAGCATCAAGTTCTTTTGCCATCTTGCTTTATGTCCGTCGCCGTCTCTGAGAGAGCATATTTGGATTGGGGAGGCGCAAGGATGGGTGTATCTAAAACGAAGACTTGGTTGCCGCCTGGATGTCACAGTACAGTGAGTTTGACCTTTGACCTATACCTCCAAACTCTAATCAGGCCAAGCCTAATTTAAAGAAATGCAGTACATGTCAAGGATGTCCTATTACTAAATATAGCAATGGTAAAGTGTGAGCATTAGTAATGTCTGTGCTTTTATTTTGCAAACAGTCCAAGGAAAGACTCATATCCTGCCAGAATGCTCCAATAGAAATCCTGGACTAAGAACAAACAGCAGTCACATGATCTTCTGGGCTCTCAGAACACGGCTCTATTAGACTTAAGTGAGCATATGATTTCCTGGAATGCAAACTGTGTGAACACAACCATGCAAATGAGCCCTTTTCCAAAACCTATAAACCAGATATGATCAAGTGCTTTCAGTGATGAGCTTTCAGCACAAATAGCTCAATAAAAGAAGATGAACCAAAATCCACAGTCATTGCTGTGCCGGGGAACAAAACGCTGCCTGCGGTGCTTTATAATCTATAATGTGATGCAGTGCTGATGCAAAGATTGCACTGCCTTCCCTTCAAATGCACCTCGACTGCATGGCACTGCATTTTCATTTCATGTTCAGCTGGGCGGAGGTGAGAGTGTTCACGGAGTGTTACCGCTCTATCACACGCTCACCGGAGCATATTAGGAGGCACAGCTTCACACCTCAGCTCGGCTCCCGCTTTAGTCTTTATCACGCTTCTCAAAAACACACATAGCTGATATGCAAACATATGGATGCATCCTAAGACATGCAAAGAGAATAAACCCTTTCTGTACCAGCTCACAGCCCACAAGTGTCATTGTTAGATTGTCTTTCTCTGCCACAAAGCGCACACGGCCTGCATGAAGCGGCTACAATGACTGAGCCTCTTCCCTCACATAATGCTATGAATGCATGACAACAATCTGGGTGGTTAACAAGGAGCTTTACACTGCAGCTGCACCTTATAATGCGTTTGTCCACATTGAGAGCTTCTCCACAATGCATGTCCTGGAGGATTCTGTGGGAAGCAGCGTTTGGTTAGCTGTTAAGAAGACAAGGAGGGCTTCCTACTTTTTATATTCAGCGTATGATTGTGAGTCAGCGTTCCTCAACAGCGCTTCTGGGAGGCGAGCAACGCCATAATCCACTTATGACATGTAGAACAGAAGATGTGAATATAAAATCAGTGTGAAATGTTCTTGCACCTCTTTGGGATGAACTGAGCAGAAGCATATAATGACACATAAATGGGGATTAGGAAAATCATGGCTGCACTGTACATTATCTGCATGACTACCATTTGAAAATGACACCTTGAGCATAAACTGACACACAAAGGCTATTTTGGCACGACAGGTCTTAGATTTTTTGCTCAGAACGGATTTTTTTGTTCAGCTATTCACATTATTTTATCGACCATGGCCACTTTGTTGGTTTGAGTCTTTAGCTTCTTTAAACTTGGTTTTGAGGCTCCTAACTTTCCTCTGACACTGTAGACATTTTCTTACAAAGTATTTAGGTAGCTGTTATAATGTTAACAGCTCACTAAATATCACTAAAATGATCTGCTAATTGGTAACTTTTTCATAGTTAACTGTATTTAGCGTTTTTGAACTATTTTGAATCAGACGCACTTTACATTGTGGCAGATAAGACACATTTTTGTATGCTGTGGTCATGTTTTGTATAGATAAATAAATGCAAAAAACAAATCAGATGAGTCACAATATAAATGTTATTTAGGCCACTTTTGCCGCGGACCTGACAAAGCCCAAGAGAGAGAGAGATGTCAGAAGGAAGTAGTTGACCTTTGGAGACACAATTAGGAGCGAATCATTTTTCATTAGTCCATTAGACTTTACATTCATGTGTTCGAGCCATGATGGACAAAATCCAATAAATCTATTCATGTGTAAATCTGCACTGCATGTGCACACAGGGGCAATAGCAGCAAACACGACCCCATGGGCCCAACAAGGATGCAAATCGTAAATGTTCAACCACTGTCCTCACCACAGAGCTGCAGTTAGGTTCTGTATGTATATGAGAAAGAGGAAAAGAAGTAATTGGACTAAAGGGTGAATTTTATGCAATATATCTACAACATTTAGAGTCTGAATCCACAAACAAACATGGAGGTAGCTGAGCTGACAGATCTAACAGTATTAATGGGGGTTAAAGCCTACACGACTATAACTTTACAGATATTTGTTTGCAACTGATTCTATATAGTTGAAATCCACCTTGACAGCTGCTTGGGCATTGCGGCAACTTTTGTGCCACAATATATTTCAAGCATTTCTTTTTACAGCTACACTACACTGAAACAAATTTTTTGGGGTTTTGAAGGTCAGAATTTAAAATTCAATAACACAAAAACTGGATAATAAAAGCATAATTTTTCTCAGTAGTACCTACTTATAGTCTTTGTGAATCACTTTGGAGGACTCTGGTGCACATGGCTTTCCACCTCAAGCAATTTCCCACTTTTTTCATGTTTAGTTTCCATGCAAACACAGACCTGTGGCCTCTCTCTTTGCATTTCACAATTCTACTTCTTTTCATTTCAAGCACATAATGAAATTTTATATCTTCTGGTTCTTTTATGAGGTTTTGAAGTACATTCTCCTGATCACATCTCCAAATGAAATTTCTATTTAAATTAAGCCAAAAATAACAATTTTCTTTAATATTTCCTCTGAACATATGCTTAATATTATAAGCAAATTCCTGTAAATAATGAATTCTCAAAAAGTGCTGTCATCACATATCTTTTTCTCCCAGACTGCATTGCAACATTGACACTGTATAACATCAGTACAGTAGAATACTTTTCAGATTTTACTGAAAATTTAAGGTTTACAACTTTGAAACAGGATAAAAAATGGAAATCAAGATGAATGGATGAGATAGTCAACTACATAAGTCAGTGGAGCAGATGGGAATTGGAAAACTTAATTAAGGACCAGGAAACATTGCCCCCATGCCCCCCTTTACTTAGCACTACTCCCCTTAAAGTCTTAGTGCAGACCCCTTTGGAGCATCTGCATTGCTAACAGATATGACTCCCAATTCCTCCGATGATAAACTCTGAACCCGGGACACAGAAATCCTTTTTGTGCCTCAACAAGATAATTAAACATTCCTGACACTCAGGAGAAGGAACAGTGTTTTCCTTTTGGTTAGTGTCACAGCAGGGGGTAAAGGAGGAAGCTCCTCACTCAGCTGCAATATAGGATAAGAGATGCAATATCCCCCAAATGAGGTCCTCCACCCCTGCATCTCGAATTATACGGTAATCTTTTTTCTGCTGCTCGCTTGATGGCCATTCTCAGGAGAAAAGAGAGAGAGAGAGTGAAAGAGATAAATAATGACAGACAAGGTCTCCAATATTATGGCTGGTTTCGATTGGAGGTGCAAAGGCCACGCTGCATTCAGAATCATTTGAATTAAACACAATTGCGGTGACCTCAATAAAGTGTCGAAAGGAAAAGGTCTGCGATGACGTTGAAGGATGGTTCGAGTCAATCGCGCAATAGGTTTCTTTTATTTTCCTTATAGGGAGACGGATTCCTTTAAAGCCTCACAATTCAATGTAGCCCATGCAGAACTGTGTAATCCTGTTAGACATAAAACACCACAACAGCCCGTCATTTCAAGAAACAGGTTTTTATATTTTAGGTTAAGGGGTGGTTTGCATGCACCCTCCATGCTGGATTACTAATTGATCTTGTTTTACATTGCAAATGAGTCATTCATATTAGTGTTGGCTCTCACTCAAAGGGAGGGTGCAGTGGTCTTATCCAGCCGCTGCAGGAATTGATTAGCATTGCACAGAGAGTGAGTCTTGGCAGCATCCGACATAACCATGCAAATGTGAATGAATAGCTAATGTATCGTAGGGAGGATGTTTGTTTCTCTCATGTTGGGGATTTCCGAGGGGAATGCATTTCCAGGACGGCAAACACTGCCGGTCTTCATCTCTTCTATTTCAGGAAGAAAAAAAACACACCTCTCCAGCAGTGTGTAGCAGTGCAATACAAATGCAAAATGCGTGCTGTTTCAGCGTCTGGGCTGATAGTTTGTGCTGCGAATCATTCACCCCGCAAGTCAATCATGTGTGTGACATTGGCCTCGGCGAGAGAGAAGAAATACAGAGGAAGGTGCGTTTCATTTTTCATTTGCTTTTGCTGCATCATTATGACAATGCCCCGGGCCTCCGGGCGCCTGCCGCAGATGCAGACCGTTGTTTTTTAGTGGAATGAGATGTCGTGCCAGGCCGTGTCTGGATGCACACAAGCCGCCGCCACCAGTCTTATTGAGCCAGCGGGGCCTCCGGCTCAGGGATCTTACAGGTCACGTGATGCGTAAATAAAAGCCTGCATACCTCGTTATGCTATCATGAGCCTGGACAGAAAACAAGGTTCTGAGAGGCTATTGAGCCTATTTGGCTGCCAGTCATCCATGATTGTTGACAGTGGTTACATCCAATTGCATTGCTCTGGGGTGTAGTTTAGCTGATTCAGTTCCTGCCTGAAGTGAGTGAAGTGCAGTTGATAACATTTAAGACTTCCAACTGCATTACTTAAAGAATAAGGCCAAATATTGTGTTAGTTCATCTCTGTGTACACTCTGACATCCCCACTCTCTATTAGCCCATTGATTCCTACAGAAGATTCAATCACTAACTTTTAGTGAATTTAGGATGTTTTCTTTCAAATTTTCTGACATGTTGTGGGAGAAAAATAGCCCAAAACCTCACTGACCAGAGCATTAAAAACATATGTTTTTGCCTTAATTAACCACAATTTGACATAATGTATTATTTCACAGAGTTTAACACGGGTAATAATGTAATAATGTGACTATACTTGTTCACTTCAACTTTCTGTTATTCTGCTCCGTTCCCTGTTTGTATGCGATGTCAGTTTGGGTATCTATGTTTGCTCTGCTACACAAGAAGATATGACCTTGTTATCCTGCTGCTTTCATGTTTCTTAATCCTCTCAGAAAGATGCTCGAGATCTTGAAAAGCCTGTTCTTGACCAGGTACCATCTCCCCCCAATAACTCACAAGGAAATCAAAAAAGCTTCTTCTCTGAAAATAAGAAACTGCCAACTATGGGCAAATACGACAACAGTACTTGACAAACAGCCACTCAAACTGCAGCAGGGCCGCAGGAAATCAGCACCACTTGGGATCAAATTAATTCCATCCGCTTTCGTTGCCACACTCGGGGCACTTGACATTGCAAGCAAAGGGCTATCTGCACATAGCAGCCTCTTGAGCCAAGCACATTTCAAACTCCATTTTAAACTATTCTATCAGCTACTGGCCCTAAATTGTATAATAATGATAAATAAAAGCAGGAACCGAGGTTTTTGTTGTATGATGCATTAATCCATTCGTCTGAACTCTGGTCGTGGAGGGCTGGAGCCAATCCCATCTGACATGGATTGAGAGGTGGGGTACACCATCACAGGGCACACACATAGAGACTGACAACCTTTCCTGCTCTCATTCACTCCTACGGGCATTTTTCATACAAGCTTGGTATTGCTTATTATGTCGACATTTTCTTCTGGACAAGCTGCTAAGCTTCAAACAATTTCCAAACTGTTATCCTTATATTTTAGCACCCAAATGTAATGTGTTTGTCAGCATTTGTCTGTTTGTCAGTGTACAAAAACTCACAAAGTACAGCACAGATTTGGATGAAATTTTCGGACAACGTGTGTATTGGGACAAGGAACAGGTGATTGGATTTTGGTGGTGATCGGTGATCCGGAACACCCTCTGGAATTTATATTAGTAGATGTTACATCTTCTATGTAACATCTACTAATGACCTACTATCTCCCCCTAAAAATCAACTGCCATTCCAACCAAATTCTCTATAAAATGTTGCAGAACTTAAAGGGATTTATCCAGAAAAAAACCCCCTAATATTACCTATTTTCTTTAGTTGCTCTGTTGAGGTCCTGTGCAGAAATGTGTTGGGTAAAAAAAGAGCAGACTCTTCCAGTAAGTCAGTGAATAGAGTCTGTGTTCACAGAGATGTGTCCAGTGTCAGATGTGAAGGTTCTTCTTAATCTTTCTCAGGCCACCCGCTGACTCCTGGTCCGTGACCTTTTGACCAAACTAAAGCATCTCAACTTGTACTATTTCTACAAGTTAAAACCTGGTGCCATAACACAAGCTTGTGTGTTTTTTGGCCTCTAGATAGGAAGTGTATCTCACACTGATTCTTGCCTTTGTGGAGAAACTGCTTACGCTCATTAGCATTGATAAATATCTTCTTCTCCACAGGAAGATATTGGCTCTTGCTAACTGACTGACTGCCCCCTGTTATTAATACAACAAAAGGATGAAAACAAGTTCAAGTACAAGAATAATCCATGTTCAACTACAGCCTTTATGTTGTTCCCAGGGGATGGCCGTAATCCACTGCTGGTAACTTGACTGCATGTGAAGTCCATGTTGTGCTTTCATGTCACATCAGGAACCAAACAGCCGACTCTTTGTGCTGACAGTCACCAAGGACAAGACCTGTTTGTAGCACAAGATTGTGACAGACTGATAATGACTGCTGGGGCTTTGGTCCTTTCTTTAATAAGTGAATCTGGATGATGCCAGAGCTTTTGCATTCATGTCAGGAACATCTCGCCAGTTGTTATCATTGGCAATTGCATTATGTGCTACTTCTGAACTCCCTTTGGCATTGTTACAAGCTGGAATATCATGGCCCGGTCTTTGTAGATCTGCAAGTGACCTTGTCGTTCTGTCGCTGTTAATAATTGGCTGTTCTCAACCACAATATATATAGGTATAACCCAAATTGTGAGTCAATTATATGTGCTGGTTATTTATATAATATATATTATATATATTATAAAATATAATGCAAATATTTCTAAAATACAGTATTTTTTTCAGTGTAAATCTACAGTCAATTCTTGTTAATATTGGTATTCTCTGAAAGTGCATTGCAGTTCAACGTTAGTCATGGTGATCCACAAGGTTCTGTGCTTGGACCACTTTAATTCACACTATACATGCTTCCTTTACAAAATATGACAACAACAAAAAATGTTCATGCTCTTAAAATGCTGTAATCACACATTGTTTCTCCCAGATTGCATTGTATGACATCAAAACAGTTAAAAAAAAAAAAAAAAACTACTCAGATTTCAGATTCAGTGGTGATCTGCAGCTCCCTTCAGCTTTTCAGCGCTTTATAAAAGGGACTTTCCTCAATCTAGCTCCAGGGAGATATTGTGCTGATGTGATTGTTATTAAAAAGAGCTGCTGTTGACCTTCATAGCAAATCATCAACCTGTGAGTTCCAGTGTCCATTGAATCAGTGAATCTCAAAGCCAATTTACTATGAAGTGACTCAGTGATGCACAAGTGCAATTAGACATTCAATGGCAGGAGTTTGACATTTCAGCTATCTTAATAGAACGTGCTTATAAATTTATTTCAAGCAATTAGAACATTTGCTCCTCAGAAAATATGCTACGACTGAGCTGTGGCTGACACCACAATGCAGTGCATTAACTCTGCAAATAAGTTAATGCACGGTTCAAGCTAAATACACGCTT